>JAKSZP010002777.1:0-169458 GCA_022478985.1 Massospora cicadina
CTGGGACTAATATCTACCCAGTGCTCTTATAGCTTACCAGATTAGCTATCACCAGATTCTAGAAATGTCCCCATTCTGTGTCTTGTATGAGTGGGAACCAGGAATACCTGCCCTCTTAGTCAAAGATGCATTTTCCTCTAGAGTTGAAAAACCTGAAAAGGTCATGAGAAGATTGGCTCAGTGCATCATTCAACTCCAATCCAAAGCTATAACCAATTTAGTAAAAACAGTGACAAAAGAAGGGCAGGCTGCCAATGATCTCTTAACCTCCTACCTACTTTCCAAGTTTCTGATATGGTATTGTACTACCATAACTGCATCACTCTCAGAAGCGGTAAGCTTGGATCAATTTGGGAGGGTCCCTTCATCATCACTTACAAGAGGGGAAATGAGTATTCCATCAAATCGCTAGCTAAAGATATTACCATTAATCATGTACATGGCCATTTTCTATGGCCCTACTCTCCTCCTAACATCCTTGAGGGGGGCGATGTCATACATTTGCTCTCACAGCTGAACAAGAAGAATGTTTTAGGTCAATTTCAGCCTAAAAATAGAAATGCCAGACATTTGCAATTACCTGAGGATATTAAGAACGATTTTAGTAATAATGAAGACAATACTATCAGAGATATCGGCAAAAAGACCCTGGACAATTCTCAGTGGAACCCTGTTAATCAGGGTAATCCCAGTTTGAAACCTACATGAGCACTAACAGGCAAATCAAATGATCAGATTTTGCTGATTGCATGTCAGACTTTGGGGCAACCAGTGGAAGGTACTCCCCTAACCATCATCAAGTCTGTCAACACACCTACACAGGGACCACCCTCCTTTATAGGGGTGGTGAAGATCCCCCAAAGTGAAAATACTTTAGCTAGCAGTGATTGGGTGAAGTTCATCAAGACCTTACCACATGGGTTTGTGCTGCCCCAAAACCCCACCTATCAGTTTCCCAAAATAAAATCATTTCTCCTGATATCTGATAGGAGCACCTACCAAATTACCTAATTTGGAAGCTGCTAAGCTATTCCAAAACTATCCTTGACTTCCCCTCAACACTCAAAACAGTTTAAATACTGTTTAGTCAAAAATCAAGAGGGATTACTTTTGAGCTTACCCCCATGCTCCTAATAAAACTATAAAAACCCAACTTTAGTAGCGCTATTTTTTATTTTTATTAAAATCTTTGTAGGATCCAGTGACGTTAGCACCAGCGAGCACCCCAAAAAAGCTGGATTCCTAAATCCTTAACCTGCACTCCATTGACTACAACCTTCACTTTGGTTAAAGTTCCACCCAAGCTGGTTGAAAGAGCAAGAATCACCTTTAGTTGGAGAGTAGAGGAAAGTTGTTTGGCTGTCTCAGGGTATTTTCCCTCAATAGACTGCAGGGATGAACACACTGGTTTGGGTGAATCAAGGTGGCAACAAACAGGTCAGCGTCACTGGCAGTGTCAATGACCTCAAAACCCCTCAACACTTGGTGGAGGTAAGTTTGGCGGGGGATCATAGCCTAATCACTCTATCAGGGTTTAACCTGTCAGGTATCTCCACTTCATTGGGGCTCCTATGACAGTGTCCTCTATCTTCACCACCCCCTTCAGATTCGTCATCAGAATGATTATTAATGCAGGTTAGAGAGGCCACAGGGGGTGAAGTAGGTTCAGGACTTCCCTTTGGGCATGATAGATTCTGGGGTAACTCCTCTACCTAATTAGCTTTTAGGAGAGGTGTTGAAATTTTCACATCTCAATTTTTGACCTTTAAAGTAGAGGGTTTGTACTGCCTCATAGAAACAGGCTTCATACTAGAGTTAGCTGGTTAGAGGTTAAAGAAAATAATACTGTGGAAGGAAATGCTTCTTCTATACCAGCTTTAGGTCATTCAGTGGCTATGTGTTTTTAAGAAACAGGTGGTTTAGCATTTGTGCCCTGGCCATTTAACCCAATGTTAATGGGGTTGATTGGCACCCAATAAAGGGGTTTAGACTTAGAAGCAAGCTTTTTAACCACTTGAAAAAGTTTCTCTGGAGAAAAAGATGAGCAAGGCAAAGGAACAACTGCTTTCGCCAACTGGGTTTCTGGAGCTGAAGATGATGGAGAGCATTGCCCCATCACAGCCATTACCATCTTATTATCATTATGGGAAAAAGAAAAAGTGTATGGTGGCAACTCCATAGGTGCGGGTTTCCAGAGGGAAGCAGCCATAGTAGAGGCTAAAATAGTTGGCGCAGCTTCTTGGCTTAGAGACTCTTGCAGAGGGGCAAGTTCATAAAGATCAGCCATCTCTAATAAAGCTTCCTTGATATCTTGTACATTTTTAAACAAACGCTTTACAGAAGAGAGGTGCATTGCCAAGGAGGGATGGGACGCCAAGTAAGCCAATATAGCTGCAACAGCATTGTCTAGGGATAGAAGTTTTGCAACCAATAAGGGTTGGGCTTTAACGTAAAAGCATTTGGCAAAAGAGGCAATTGATTCACCCTGTAACAGAATAAGGAACATAAAGGCCTGTTTTTGCCTGTTCAAACTTTGTAGAGAGCCAAATTCCTCAGTTAGTGCTTGCTTGACCTCCACCCAGATGCTGAGGGTGGCCATGTGTGGAACCATTATCTCTTGAGCACCATAACTCAAGCATGGAAGAAGATACTTAATTTTAAGGTGACCGTTGCCCCTTCCATAGCAACTTCATACATAAAAAGAAACAAAGCAACACTTCCCTCACCTGGGGTAAACTTATTTCTAAATGGTGTTTGTGGATGATGGGATTGGCTCCATAAAAACCTTGAGAGGGGGGCATCTCAAGCTTTTTGAGTTGAGACAAGGTACTAGCTAGCTGTAGTTCTAAAGCGGTGATCATAGACTCAGCTGAAGCGGGAAGGTTGTGTGGGGAAGTTTCCTCATCAAGCTCCATTTTTTAAGAAGTTTATTGTGGTTTACAGGCTAACCTCTGTAATGAGTACCACTTGTTGGATTTTATGTAGGTATAGGCTTGCTGGTGCATTAAAGCCTAAACTCCAACAAAAAGGGGATTAGAACCACTTAGTTAATGAAAGTAAAGAGACACTAAAAACTAACAAGTTGTAAGGTTTTATTTCCTTAAGTGCTGCGGGGATCAGAAAAAAAGAACCCTCATACAATATTACAGCTTAGTAATTAAACTCACTTTGGGCTCAAAGGGTGTACACATCAAATCATTATTAGGTTTGAGCCAAATAAGAAAAATGTGGTCATTCAACCTATTGAAGCCCTCAAATCTCACCTCATTTTATTGGGAAGGCTAATGGAGGGTTGAGAGTGGTTAGGATAAGCCTGTGAGGTAATTTTTAATGAATTTGAGCCAATCACCATGTGAGAAAATATCTTCACTTTTCAGGACCCCTTTCAACCCTATAAAAGGGCCTGGTCTCCGCAATGTGGCTTAAATGAGATTAGTGGTAAGGTGGGGAGGGATCTCAGAAGAGCTTTCTTAATTCCGCTGAGAAGTTAGGATATTTCAGCTACCTAAACTTAAAACTATTTGGCCAAGTTTTTCTAATATTTATTGGATTTTTGTCCCAATTTGAAGGATTCTACTGCAAATCAGCCAGAGTCTTTTAGTCGATTTTACAATCATTCTTGTCCACAACACTCTTCTCACAATATCAGACTTGCAATTGTCTGACAACTACAAAAGAATAGATGATCCTTTATTATTATAAAATAGTACCATCACTTTTAACTAGACATAAAGGCATCTATAAGCGCAGCAATTAGGACCAAGCTAAAACTATAAAAAGCAACTCTTTAGGCGTCTATTAAGTCTAGCCAAAATATTAGTGAATCTACAAATGTAAAAGCAAACTTATTTAAAAAGTATATAACAATGCTAGGATAAGGCCAAGATTTACATTAGGTTTCTGAACTTTAGTATTTAGAGCACTTTCAGTATATAGCCATTTACTGATAGGATGTATCTGGTACAACCCATAACCATTTATTACTAATAAGCCCAAGTTTACTTTGTAGTAGTGAGAAAGTTTGTTTCACCATATAACTGATCTTGAGTAACTACCTTACTCAAATTATATACACCAGGAATGAACCAGCGCAAAGTATTTAAAATCCAACTAGGTAGTTTCAGATCTAAAGAATTTATATATGATGATGTTTACTTGAATCCTAGCTAAGCATGTTACATTCATTCCTTTATCTATCTTTTTTAGATATGCATACCCAAGCCTACTTCTTGTCAGCTGTCTAGTTTAATTCAGGGTTTTAGTCAGCTTGACCATGTTTGAGTAAAATTTGTCTCCCTTAAAGAATAATCCATACATGAACTATTGTCTAGATTGCTGACAGCTATCTATTTCTAATAACTGTTCAATGTAGGTCAACCTTGGGAGAAAGATACCACACACCAAATTTTTCTAGTCTGTACTGGTTTCAAACACTTTTAACTCAAACCTGCACCAGAGTAATAGTAGGCACCACCCTGCAAGGTTAACCACCCATCAATTATCTATTCTTTTAGCTTGAATATAAAGATTTGAGAGGTCTGAAACTCTAGCAGAGAACTGCTAAGAGGTCTAATCCATAGAATAAAATAAAATTTTATAGAGCTACTATATATATTAGTCCAGGCTAAAAATCTCTACAAAAATATTTAAAATAAAGTTAAAAAAATCAGTAGAATACAAGGATACTAGAATACTACTTGTTAATTAAATTGATATCTTAATATTTGATGATATAGCCAATATATCTACTGCAGTTGTATAGCTATTTTGAAACTTACTCATATAGTTAGATTATAATATATAAAATAGCAGGGTAACAAGAGTGTTGGGGAAAACCAGGTATATTACATATCCGTTCTATAATAGCCTGATCTATTAAATTAAGAACATCAAGTGTAGTCTATAGTTTAAACAAGGAAATTGTGAAAAATAGTTGATGTAAGACTATGATTGATTATCTAGAACAGTGGATCCCAAACTTATTTAGCCAATGGGCCCATTCTCATTGCATTATTTTGCTGACAGACCCCCAAGAGAAATAACTCTAAACAACTGCACAATAGCAAGGGTACAAAGTTAACTTTAATACCTTGATGTGAATGGCGATATAAAAATAAAATGCAAATAAAGCATTTTGATACTTAAAGTAAAATTCAGGGAATTTATTTTTTAAACAGTGGCTCCCAAAGTGGCCCATAAAGACCTCCAAATTAATTTTAATTTGCCACAGATCCTCTCAGCAGTTCCATGGACCCCTGGGGTCATTACAGACCACTTTGTGAATCACTGATTTAGGAGATGAGCAGATTATTACTTATTTGCAGAAATCTATAGGCCTGGCTGATTAGTTCCGAATAATTGTTTGGGTATTCATTTTAAACAGATCTTTCTTACTTATCGCAAGTTATGATTGGTTTGGCTAAATTAGTTAATTGGTAGAAATTGGAGCTTGACAGAGGAGAGTAAGAATCAAGCCCTGGTAAGAAGGCTGGTATAACTTTTAAAAGGACAAAAGCAATTTTGGCATCAGATCACTATATAGCAGCAATATAGTCCTGTGTTGCTAGGCATTTTGTTTTAGTATAAAAAGCCTAAAACAGTGAGGGTAGATCTGGGCAGCTCAGTTAGTTCGAGTCTAAAATAGGTAGTCATGTGCTAATGCAACTGAGGCTCTAGGAGATCAGCTAGGAAATATTGGAGTGGGAGGAATAGATAACGTTAACCATACTAGATGTAAGATACTCTACACCTTGTGAAACAAAGAAGTATAATTCAGGATCAATGTTATACTGTCTGAGCCTGAATATCAGTTCCTTGTAAAGAGGTAATAGTGGTAAATGAGTCAGCAAGCTTGTAAAGTCGATAACAAAATACCCAAGGAGAAGGTAGGTGCAGGTTGTTGTGATAAGTACATTAAAAATTAGAATAGTTTGGGTCAACACTACAGCATCGACCTCATTAGAGAAACGTAAATCAAAGCATCCTTTGTAGGGGCAAAAGTCTAAAGCCAGTCGGGCCAGAAGCCCCAGTGGGCGACTTGATCAGTTTGTCAGCATATAGAATAATAATCTACGTTCGATGCACGAACAAATGCAACCAACATAACGAGGCAGGACAAGGTTTTTTAAATGAGTTAAACCGCGCTAAGCGATTTACCAAGTCCTTAAGCAGCACAAAGGGCCCAATTTCCAAGAGGACTAGAAGCACTTACTTAAGAGTATCTGTTTGTTGGGCAAAGTACACTCAGATGAGAAGACCAATACCTACACAGGAGCAGAGGGCGATGGCTTTGCCGTGATCAAATAAAATAAACTCGGAGTCGCCGGTGACAACGTGGCACGAATGTCAGAACTTGTTAATTTTTAAAATTAAATAAAGAGGATTGAGATGAGAAGATGTTATAACAAAATAGTCACGAACATGGATAGCAACTTAAGGTAAAATTATTTTTGTCGTATAAATAAATTTAGTAAAAAGCAGGACTAAAGTACAATTATAAAAGAATAGAAAATTAATGCATATTTATTTAGCTCTGGCAAGTCATTAAAATTAAGTAGATACAAAAAAAAGTTTACATAAAATCTAGTTTTTTACAAAAAAAAACTATAAAAATACACACGATATTATATAATTCAAAGATTATGAATAATCAAAATAGATTAGGAAGCTTTAAAGTTGCTATAATCTTAAGCGTCTAGAACCTATATTTCCTTGATTTTAAAGCGTTGTGTAGCCATACGTTTAATAAAAATGCTATGCTGCTTACTTAAAAAACAAAAAACAAATCTTTCTAAATAAAAGCTTAAATGCGCACAAATACATATTTTAAAATATAATTTAATGCTTAGTGTCAATAGGTATAATGTAAGTAGAAGAAAAAACAAAAAAGTAGAATACAATTTTTACTATATGCGGGCTATTTAGAATCCGCTGATATTGATTAATAAGTAATTGCCTTTGTTTTGTCTAAGATATTTCAGAGATAATATAAGCCATACACTTAGTTTAATTGACATTGTTGGCTTTATACATAAGCTTTGAACTAAATTACTTATTAGGCTCCAGATTTGTAGTAAAGCCGTAGTCATTTATGGGCTTAAATTCAAAACAGGTAAATATTGTAAATCCCCACAATGCTAGAAAATTAAAGATCATTTAAGAATATTATTTTAGACAAGAATAGTATGGCATATTAAGATTCGATCATATTGAAAATCTTTCTGATCTCGTGAAGCATGCCCAGAAACTCCTAGCCCGGAATGTTCTGGGCAGGGCGCTCTTTAGACATCTGTTTTATCATGACTATTGTCTTAGAGATTTCCAGACATTTTAAGAATCTATTTCAGCCTTTTCCATAGATTAATTTAAAACAATGGTTATTTATTTATTTATTTATCATTTATTATATGATATTGCCTTTCATTAAAGTTTAGTCAATTTTATTTTTAATTAGATAAGTTCTTAGCTTACAAAAATACTCTCTATTGTAGGTTGACTATAGAGTAATTACTCCATATAAACCTTCTGAAACTAACATTTTTACTTGTAAAAACCAAGTTTGAGCTAATCATCATTAATAAAAAGTAATTCAATCTTTTATCAATCAGTTGACTAGCTTTTGTTCTATGAGCTGTCAATAATCTATTTTTATTTATTCGAGGCAAGCCGACCAGGGGACGGATATTACCGAAAATAGAGAAAGAAAGTATCGATATGAAACCTGAGCAGGGTCAACTCTGCCGTAGAAAGTTTTTTTCACCTCCGGATCGGGACTCAAATTTTTCTGGTTACGTCATGGGTAAGGTTTTCGTGTTATTATACCTACTAACTGCCAATAGCTTCCTTTGGCTGGCACCGCGATCGATGTGCGAAGGGCGGGAATCGAACCCGCAACCTTCAGGTTGGTAGCCGTACGCCCTACCGACTCGCCTTCCACCCCCAGCTGTCAATAATCTAAGTTCATATGAAGTTTTATAAACTTTTGCAAAATAATATGTAATTGTTGATAATTAAGATGGATTACCCTATTCATATAACTCAACTCTTTTTGTATACATTTCTAGTTGTAATCTAGGTTTCCTTTGACCAACTAGGTATATGCTACTTAAGTATTGAATTAATATGTCAATTAAATATTCTAAAGAAAATAGGATTTATACTATAATCTATTTCTAATTTTTACAATTAAATAATTTGTTTATGTTATAAATTTAGTATGATGCTTACTTTTTTGGTAATGTCTATTCCCTGGTTGGCTTACCTCAAATAAACAATATGATACTTACTAAACTATAATACTATATTTTAAATATGAAACTTATTTTATATATCTCTTAACCAAAAAGATACTGTTAAGCTTTTATCTGATGGTGCAAGCTAAACTGACTTAACAAGAGAATCAAGGATATATACTTACTTTATAAGTAAAACTCCTGCTCAAAATCATGAAGTATATTCTCCAATAATTCTTGATAAGAACCAAGTAACTCTGGTATGCTCACCGTTTTCAAGTCTACTGGTAACAATAAATACAAGACTTTCTGTCTTTAAAATAAAAATAGAGATTTACTCCATATAATCATGACTACTTCTCTGGCAGGTATAACTGAGTAATTCTCTTTGAAAAGTATAAATACATACATCTATCTAATATAGATGATAGACAGCAGGTAAGAACAACAGACAGATAATAGATGGATAACAATAATTATTAAACTATAATATAGTAGTTATTGATGATCAATAGATAAATGATATTTTATTAATCATCTGGGCACCAGTATTATATACCTCTCAAGTATCTCTGTAAGTCTGGGGAGCACCCTTGTGCTTAGACCAGGTGGTATTTCCTTTCTCTTCTAATAAGGTCCCAAAGAGGCTGACCGTTCCCCTCATCTCCCGATGCAATCTTAGCCATGTGGTGTACAGGTATTGGGTTTCAGCCTACTCTCTGAAAGTTCTGCCAACCATCCTGGTGTTGACAACTGAAAATTGTTATGGCAGATCAGAGAGATCTGCATCAGAGTCTCAGCAATTAAAAATTAGTGCAGGATGGATGTGGCAAGTCCACTTTAGGCCAATATTGAATTTGACAAAATTAATTAAAAAAATAAAACTTTATCTCCCATGTTGAAACATCAATCCACCAAACCCCACAAGTCCAAAAAGGCACCAGAGTTATCATCTAAGGGTGAGTTGGGCATTGTTGTAATTTTGGATGGAATTACTAGGATCTGTTGGGCTATTTGCACAGGTTGAGCCCTCTGAGCAACGGACAGACAATGTGGAGATTGTCGGTCCTTCAGATGCACTTGAAAATATATCAAAAATAGGAGCAATTGCCCCAACTGGTTCTTTTATTTATTATTTTTATAAATACAGCATCTTCACTGTCCCATCTCATTTGCACTAAAAACCTACCTCTCTTAATCACCCATTTTGCTTATATACATCAGCTTCAGGTGATACTATTTCTCATTGCTTGGGTTATTCTATTCCGCCAATTTTCCTCGAATTTGGCTCATTATTCTTAATCTACTTTCACCCTATTTGTAGGCGATTTGCTTCATATTCATCAGATATCAACATCGCCTTATTGCCTTATATAGAGGTGATCCAATAAACTCATATATCTAATAAGACCCGTTATATCCCAATATCGCCTCATCTCAAGGCACTCAAATATTTATAACTGATACTATGTTGGTGAATTCCACCCGGCTGTCCCAAGATTATCGTCCAGTCATATCAAAATCATGTCATTACCCCCTCCTTGAATGGACAATAAAATCCTATTGTTTGTAAGGTCTGAGGAACTTTGTGTGTACTCGGTTAATGATCTGACCACTTGTAGGATTCTTAATAGTATACACATTGACTCCAGTCTTCTCTATTACTTCAAATGGGCCGATCCAGATACTAGCCAGCTTATGCTTCTGCCCAAATCCATGCTGATCATGAAAGAGAACCATATCACCTTCCTTGAATGGCACCAACCCACTACAGTGTACCTGATCAGTGGCCTGATTCCTAATCTTCTTAGCCAAGCTGAAGGGATATACTTTTGTTTGTAGCTTGATCAGAATGTTTTCAAGATTAGTCAAACAGCGGTGGGGTTCTAGTCTGCTAGTGTCTTCTACACATGCATAAAGCAGCGCTGGAAGAGCTGGGTGTCAGCCATATAGTAATTGGAAGGGGCTCTTCCCCATGGCAGAATGGTAACTAATGTTATAAGTGAACATGGCGGTGGAAAAAAGAGAGCTCCAATCAGAAGGGCTATCAGTTACTAATTTTTGGAGTATGTTCACCAGAGTCCCATTCACTTGTTTGACCATTCCATTGGACTCAGGGTGGTATGGGGTTGTCAGAGCTCCGCGGATTCCCATGAGCTCATTCAGCTTGGGAAGGATGTGCGAGGTGAAGTTGGTGCCATTATCAGTGAGAATAAACTGAGGGCAACCATGCCACTGAATAATGCATTCCAACACGAATTTAGCCACTGTCACTGCCCCCAGATCTTGTATCACCCTTGCTTCAACCCACTGGGTCAAGTGGTCAATATCCACTAAAATGTACTTACAACAGTTGGCTCCTGTTGGCAAGGGGCCAATGACATTGAGGGAGACCATATACCAAGTGAAAGTGTGGTTTCACTAACCAATATGACATCGTACAGTGGAACAGTTTCTCCAATTGGCACTGATGGCAACAGGAAATAGTTTTGAGCACATTGAAACTCATACTTTCCCAATAGTATTGTGGGCATAACAACTCCATAGTCTTACACATGTTACCATGTCCAACTGCCCTGTGAGCGCTCATAATGATTTCTGGCCATGCGGAGGGCCACAGGAAATTCACTGTAGTATCGCCAATTCATTTGTACAGTTCCCCATTCCATTGGAAGGTATTCATGCGCAATTTGTTTAACACTTTGATTACTTGGGGCAGTTCATTGTCATATTTTACACTGAGCATCTTATCATTCATCACGTCACTGAGGTCCGCTGTCACTGCAATAGTTGGTAACTGGGATAAACAGTCACCATTCTGATGCTTTGCTCCCAGCTAATGGAGAATCTCAAATTCATAAGCCTGTAACTTGAGAGCCCATCGAGCCAACTGTCCTTATGGTTCTTTGAGATTCTGCAACCAGTGTAATGACACGTGGTTGGTTACAACTTTGAACTTTGCCCCATATAGATAGACTCTGAATGTTTATATACATAGATTACTGCTAAGCACTCTTGCTCGGTCACAGTATATTTATGCTCATGACAGTTTAAACTATGACTACAGAATGCAACAGGATGTTCTTCTCCCTCATCATTTTTCTGAGAAAGTACTGCCCCAACAGCAGAAAGTGACGCATCTTTCTGAACAATAAACTCTTGGTCAAAGTTTAGATATTTCAACACTGGTGCACTGCTCAGCGCCATACAGAGTGCATTGAAAGTGGATTGACAACATTCCATCCAATTGAACACAGCATCTTTTTTCAACAACTCGAATAGTGGGCCCCCAATACAGCTAAAGTTAGGGATGAAGCGTCAGTAGTAACTGACCATCCCCAGAGATACCTGCATGTTGTGCTTACTATTAGGCGTAGCCATATTGTTGATGGCCTCCACCTTAGCCAGTTGTGGCTACAGCCCAGTTGACTCTACCAAAAAACCCAGGTATTCAAGCTGATCTTTAAAAAAATTACACTTACAAGGTTTAATTTTAATATTCACCTCAGCCAGCTGGCAAAATACTGCTTCAAGATGGTGAGGTGCTCCAAAAAGGTCCAAAAAATATTAATATCATTGAGATATACTAGGTTGCATGACAGATTCAGGTTGCCAAGAATAGTGTTTATGGCTCACTGAAAAATAGCAGGAGCGTTACACAGTCCTTGAGGCATCCTTGTTGGTTGAAAAAGGCCTTTAGAGGTAATTACAGCGCATTTTTCCTGTTCCGCCAAGGGTAACTCAATTTGCCAGTAGCCTGATATTAAATCCATCGCAGAAAAGTAGCGGGCACCCCCTAATTGGTCCAGGGCATCGTCAATTCTTGGCAAGGGGTACAAATCCTTTTTTGTAATACTGTTGAGCTTCCAATAGTCTATTACTACCTGGTTGGTGCTGTCCTTCTTTTTTACTATCAGAACAGGCAAAGCCCACGGTATCAAGGTAAAGCCTGACATTAGAGGAATTCCTGAGATTTCAGATACAATTCTTCATATCAAGAGGATTTGTGCTGAAGTTAGATCGATTATTTGCATATCAAATCATGATTGCAATGAGTTTTGTTCAGTTAATCGCTTAAATTACCCTAATTTCAATGATATTGAGTTGATTAATTGTACCAAAATTAATTTACAATGAGACTGAGACAATTCCCACTGCTTTCAAAATCACATGCATGGCGCAATCCCATAAGCTCAAAAGAATTATAGCGCTCCATTCAAATAATCAATTAAGCTTAGGAAATTCCAGGAAGTTGGATGGGATATAAAACTAGACTATTCAGATGGTTATTCTTTGCGGTCAATAAAATATTATCATATGCTAAACCCTTTAAGTACATATTTTCATTATAACAGTTCCATATACCATATAGTAAACAAGCTATACAGTCTAACCAATTATTCCATAAAACCTATAAAAATGGGTGCTGAAACACCTATACTTGAACAAATCCCTCTGTCATTACTTCCACGTCCAAACATAGCTAGTGTACTGGCTTTAACAGGAATGGGAGTGGTTGAAGAAATCCTTCCTTCTTTAGGGCTAAACCGCCCAATTGCCCTTGCCATTCTCTATATGGTACGCACTACCCCTTTGTTATACTGGACCTTTAGCTCAGGGTTAGCAGGTTCATGGCTTGCTACCACAAACTGGGATAAAGTAGTACCAGTCCCTGACACATGGGCTCTTAGATGGCTCAAGTTTCCCTTGTTGTAATAACTTGTCAATTTCTCAGTAACCACATCTTCTGCTGCCCAAGAGTGGTGGATCAGCTGAGACCTTATTGGAGGATGATCACCGGTGTCCAATTGATGGACCAGCCCCAAGCACACCCTAAATCGTGATCATCAACAGCAAAAATCCCCTTGTATTTCTGAAATAAAGCCATTGCTTGATCTTTTTGTTCATCCATTAATCCTGTTAAATTACTCCGCGGTACCACCATTAGTACATTGACCAATGGCTCAAGTGGTAGTCCAAATTCATCCAATGATCCAAAATCATGAGCCTGACGGACCTCATCTATGGGAATCAGATGTAGATACGCTGTAGTTTGGTGGCGGCGGATTTGCATTGGTTCACTCTGCAGGTTTGCTAACAAAACCTTTATATCCCCATGTCCCAGGAGTATAATTCCTGGAGCCACATGTGGCTCAAACCATGTTTGATGGTAGAGCCCAATAACTTCCCCGTATAACCCACTCAGCACTTCTACCTCTATCTCAGTATTCACAAAGACTTGGTGGCTGGAAGGGATGGATTTGGGCCCTGCTGCTTGAAGAGGTATTCCTTGATATTCATAGATCTGCTGAGAAAGGGCCTGAGTTTTGCACTTCAGTTGATGGTAGCGAACAGGCCATACCCTGTCACTATAGGTGAGGTTGATATGACTTGTATGCACCGTATCCTTTGGTACTCCCCTAGTAGTAAAGTAAATTGGGAGCCGCTGACCCAGGATGTCGAGGGTCTCCTCCATCATATCAATGATAGCCCCAAAATGACACAGAAAAGCGGTTCTAATTAATATATCATAGTGTTCATTCAGTAACACAATCGCTGGAGCCACAATGACAATGGATCCAAAGTGCAGAGGCAGCGCAATTTAAGCTCCCTCAGAGACAGTGCTTACAGCTCCAGCAGTTCCATAAACCATGCAATGGTCCACATCAGGTTTCAACGTTAGTTTTTGCATTAACTTAGTGGAAACTATTTTGACTGGAGCACCAGTATCTATTATAGCGTGAACTTTATTTTTCTACAAAAATATCACAGTATGTACACTCAGAATAAGAAGAATATTGACTATTTAATATGTGAACATTTATGGGCTCTCTTTTTCCAAGAAAATTCTTAATCCCCTCTCCAACTTGGGGGTATTCTTTGACAATGGTATCTACCAAAAGGGCGACGTTCACTCCTTTCAGAGTTGGCGCATCTGTGGCAGGATCAAATTGGTCCAAGGACACTTGATCAAGCATTTGACAGGCATAGGGCTTCAGTTGTTTGAGGGACTCTTTGTCTGCCACCACCTTAGCTTGAGCTTGCTTTACTACGTTTACTCCTCCAACTGGCTGTTGGTATGAAATTCTGTCATCAAACTGAGGAACTTTCACAGGGTATACTGCTATAGATTAGGGACATGTTGAGTGGGTTTCGCGGAGGTAGAGGGTCCCATCTCTACTCTGCTCCATCTTTTCCCTGGTAGTATTAGTCTTGTTGTACATAATTCATGCAGTGATTGTGGCAGAATTTTGCCAAATGACCAGGGCGACCACATTCGTAGCAGTTGACCCCATAAGAACCACATCCAGGGTTATAATAAGCGGGTCCAGACCAAAAGGGTTGGGGTCATTCAGTATACCCAGTTCCAGGTCAGTAAGCTGATTGTTGATGGTCAGTGTAATTGGGTCCAGGTCAATAACTAGGTTGCTGGCGGTTGTCATGGCCAGCTCATTGACGCTGATCATACTTGTCAAGAGAGTGTCTGTAACTCTCTAATTCCCAGCAAGGTGATGTGGGATGAAAACCCACATTGCTAGGGAACTAGCTGTTAAAAGAATGGGTAGGAAGGCACCTTGAGCAGTGCCAGTGCAAAGGGTACCCCAGGCAAGTGTGTAAAGAGAAACATAAAATACCAGGTAATTAAGGAACATCACCGCTTGAGTGGACCCCAGAGGGGCGTCCATAATCAAGTGTGGCTGGACGTCAGGGGCTTTGGGTGCCTCGATCTGGAGGGGACCTGGGTGGCCCACAGGTGCCCCTGGGATTTTGTAAATTGTGAGATAAGGCAGTGGCCCACATGGTTGAAGACCTCCCCAAAGAGGTCCACCACCAAGTTTGCCCAAGGAACCATTGAAAAAACGTAAAATAACGGGGGTTTTTATTAAGTAAGTCGATCAACAAGAAATGTTGGTCATAAAAACATATTTAAAATGGGCTGGGGAAATTTAGGTTCTGTGGAAATGCGCCCAAGCCTTGATGCTCCAATAAACAGATGCTTCTGTCCGTTTTGGTAAAATACACCAAAAGTGCCTTCTCTCAAGTAATCAATTGAAGCCTTATTTTACCTGAAGTCAAAATTTTATAGCTGGAGCGGGACTCGAACCCTTGCTCTTCAACCAAGCAAAATTGAACCATCTCCATTTAAAACGTAAATTGTTCATTTCAAGGCCTGGGCCGAGATAAGAGGCTGGGCATTTTGCACCCCATCAGTATCAACCTGGGCATGCTTGGCCTGCACCCAGCGTTGATCTAAGGTGTGCTTTAGGTCAGGGAGAGCCTGAAGCTTCATCTTCTGGGCCTCCTGTCACCCAGCCTTATCTCTAGCATCAGTGCCTACTATTATGTCATCCAACCATGACAATACTGTTGATTATAATTCAGCTGAGGATGAGGCGCAGAGTTATAGTAAGGCTGAGGATTACTAAATGAAGCTGGAGGTGGCCAGTAGTATTCTCTGGAATAAGAGGGTGCTGGGGCAGTGGTAGTCTTATGATCCAAATTCAGCGGCAAAAAGTTAGGGGATACCCAACATAGAAACTGTACAATTTTAAGCAGAGGTACATCATTGTCCAGAAGTGGCGAAATAACATTAGAAAGTTTGTGATATGGCTTCACCGTGGAGGACATGGCAATGCACACATCAGCTTCTGCTAAGTACCTGGCTACAATCATACATGGGCTTCTGTTGTGAATTAATCAGCAAACTTGACGAGAGTCTCATCTCAATGGAACCCAATTGTTAAAAATTCTGCTTTCCGTTGCAACATTTTTGAGTTCCCCCCAAACAAGCGGAGTATGGTGTCCTTTGCATCCTTATAGGAGACAGAACTATTGGGGAGGTAACAGATGACCTGATCAGCGCTTCCTACATCCAGGGCAGATATTAGCAATTTAGCCTTCCATTTATTGGAGGCTCCTTCCATGGCAAACTCAAATCGTTTAAAGAACCCATGGATGTTCCCATTGTGGTCAAATGGGGGTACCTTTTTGATATTAATTTCCTCCTTTAATTTGCAGTTTTTAGGTTTCACTGAAGAACAGAACGAGACCTAAAAGAGGATTCTCAATGAGGAGCGGATTAGCAGAAGTGGGGATATTTGTTGCTTTGGGGGTAGCATGACCGTTGGTTGTAGATGGTACAGCCATTACTGGAGGTAAGTGGTGTTCTGACTCATATTAATATCTGGTGCTATTATCTTGAGGGTCATAGCTATGACCAGCGCTGTTTTCTCCTACATAGGATGCTTCTTCTTGATAGTCATCATCCTCCCAGCATGACGACTGAGAAGGAGTAGAGAATCTTTGTTCTGCATATTACAACCGCTGTGTGGTATTATTTAGTCATTCAGTAAGTTCTTCATTTTGTTGTCCCAAGATTCTTATTTGAATAAACGTACTTTCAAGTTGATGCATGACCGCGTTACATTCTTGAAGGAGTTCAGCTTGGTTTTTGAGTACCGCGTCCAAGATAACTTTAATTTCCTCATATGAAGCTGATATGGGGTTTTGGGAGGACTCCCCAATGACATGACTTGGGTAAGGCATGATTGGCGACTGGAGTTCTGGAGTGTTGGGTGGTTGATCAATGGGCCCCCTGTAGTGAGCACCACTGTTGTAATTTTGGACGGAATCACTAGGATCCATAAGGCTATTTGCACAGGTTGAGCCCTCTGAGCAACGGACGGACAATGTGGAGATCGTCAGTCCTTCAGATGCACTTGAAAATATATCAAAAATAAGAGCAATTGCCCCAACCGGTTCTTTTATTTATTATTTTTTATAAATACAGTGTCTTCGCTGTTATGTCTCGTTTGCACTAAAAACCTACCTCTCTTAATTGCCCATTTCACTTATATACATCAGCTTCAGACGATACTATCTCTCATTGCTTGGGTTATTCTTTTCCGCCAATTTTCCTCAAATTTGGCTTGTTATTCTTAATCCGCTGTCACCATATTTGTAGGCGATTTGCTTCATATTTGTCAAATATCAACATCGCCTTATTGCCTTATATAGAGGCGATCCAATAAACTCATATATCTAATAAGACCTGTTATATTTCAATATTGCCTCATCTCAAGGCATTCGAATATTCATAACTGATACTATGTTGGCGGATTCTGCCCGGCTGTCCCAAGATTATTGTCCAGTCATATCAAAATTGTGACAGGCATCCAAACCTATTCCCAACCATATGTGATTATCCCTATGTGAGATGGCCATGTGAGGCTCCCATTGCTCATTGAGTGAGATGTCACTGCTCAAATCAGCGTAATCATGATAAATCATGATTCAGGATTCTGAAGTCAAACTGATTCTGACTTAGCTTGCCACTGACACTCTTAAAGCCAGTTTAAATTTAATAACTTACCAAAGTTCTGCCAGCTTATGTTGGACACTCAAGTTATGTATTCCATGCAGCCCAAAGTTATTCCCAGATCAGCCAAGTATTTAAGCAATTATCCCATATAGAGAAAATTGATGGTCAATTTTCTTTATCAAATTTTCAATAAAAACCCCTCTTTCTGATCAATTTTTTTTCTTATTATAAATTGATCTTTTCAGTATCCTACAATGTCTGCCAAATGCGGAATTATGGGTTATGCATTGACTGGGAAATTGTAGCCATTTTGGCAACATTTCTGCCCTCCGCCATTAACTGGGCTTACTGCACTCAAGACCTCCTAAAATTTTCTCCACTTGCTGAAGCAATTCACCATCAGGATCTTAGCATTTTGTGGGTGGAACTGTCCAACGATTGGTGAGAATCTGCACTATCTTTGTCTGATCTATTTCCGCCCCTCTCACAAGGGAATCCAAGCCTCTCATCCAAATTCAAAATTCTTCTGCACCCAAGCCTGTAGGCTCTGAGGTTTCAACAGCCTGGCTATTTCCAGGTTGATTCTCACCTTTGTGTCCTGTTGGCACTTGTTATTCACCTACCTCCTTCCCCATCTAAACGTCATATGAGCAGCAGTGCCTCTGGCATTCTGACTTACCTTCTGGGTGCTCTTACATTGTAACTGGCATGCTATTCTAAACTTTATCTGCCATCTCCCTGACAATATCCTGGCCAAACTCATCTTTTAGATGTTTTATTCATATTATGTCACTCCTCTGCTAGTCATGGCAACAATTATGAGATATCCCAAGTCAATTTGGCCCATGAATTGACTAGGATAACAATTGTTTCAGCCACATTGATAGCAACTTTATACTCATAATTGTGCCAGTTTTGGATTCGAGATTCATCCTAAAATCTTCTCAATTAGAGATATTTCATAGTTTTAAATAACAACAATTGTTGATAAAAAGGAATATAAACAATGCACTACTAGTTCTAAAAAGTAATATGAACAATAGACTGATTATCTCTAATTGGGACGTTGGCAGGCCTTTCATAGCACTAAGTACATCCTATTTGAGCTACCCATTTTTAAGTGCATAACAAATTGATTTCATTAATTAGAACCAAAATTTTTCCTTACTGCATTAATATTAGTGCACTAATTTAGGATGTGCAATTTAGGTCATGCTGTGAGCCCTTTTTGCACCCAAGTGGCTTCTAAATCAGATATAATAAGATTATATCCTGACTATTATTAGCTATGATAGTTGGGATGTTTAAGCACAATTGAGGCAGTCTTGAGGTGAATCTGATTTAGCAGATTATGCAGATAATTCAGAAAGGATTAAGGGAGCCATCATTGGGAGTAATCTATTAGCGTTGATTGTTTTCTTGAAGGTTTATTTTATGTCAAGCATTAAAATCTAAAATTTCCCCCACTTGACTGGAATATAAACCCTGAGTTTCCGAAATTTCTTTCCAATGTCTGTAAACAGCTCTTCCTCAGCCTATTGCAATTTCATCAATACTCTCAATCCTGAACAACGCTGTCATTTAAACAAAATGGACAGAACTATGCATATGTGTGTTTATAGGCTCTATCTGAGACTCAGAATTAGGTTAGTTCATCCTAGCGCTGACAGTTATTACGTCTATTTGGCCAGACAATATTTATTGAGGAAGAAGTTGTTCCAGCTACAGAGATTTCCTAAGGACCTTGACTTTTGAACTACATTTGCGCTCATCAAATGATCTTGAAATGGACACTTTCAGTTGCATTTTTGATCCTAAAGATGCAATTTTTTTGTTGTCATCCCTTTTTCAGGATGGGGACCTCTTAGCGGAATTTATTTTCACCCTTGACTATTATCTAATGTATCAGACATATTTGGCAACTCTGGGCTCATCAAATTTTCTGCATCAAGGCCAACTTCTTGACCAAACAAGGGCTGAATATGAACGCCTTTTTGGCCCCATTCACCTCATGTTAGCTGAAGACAATTCTGTTCAGCCCCAGGATCTTTTTGATGCTGACAATTTTGTGGAGTAGGTCTTAGCTTCCTGGTCTATGTCTCTTAAAATCTTAATCATTTTTCATCAATTGGGCTAAAAACCCATGGCATCAACAATGTTCATTTCCTCTTGGCCATTCATGTGACTTTTGAAGCCTTACACAATGATAGCGCTGATGAATATCTTCTCAGGATGGCCTTGCTTGGCCATCTCATGTATATTTTTCCCAAGCAAATGCCTTCATGCTGATTACTGAACATTTCCCCTCATTGAATGGTGAAGAGCTCAGGTCTATCGTGTCTGACTAGCAACCTTGGAGGTTTATTAATACCAAACTGATTGTTTGATTGACTGTCTTATTTTAAGCATTTTCTTTCCTTCTGATTGTGGGCTCATTTTGATCACCATTAGCGGTTTGTGCCTCCTCTCCAAATTGTTTGCTGGGAATCAGAAACTACTGGCATATGGAGCATCTGGTCCTATGTTGCTACATCCCTGTTTCTTGTATCTCAGCAACTAGATTGGGCCAAATTGGCGCATGCAGAGGAAGAATTAGGGCCTGAGTCACCTTCTCCCTCAAAGCTGAGGAATAGAGTTTTTTTTAATTTTATCTTCTTATAATTCATAAAATTTTTTTATAGTTATTTTTAAATACTTATTAATTACTTACCTTTATTCTTTTTAAAATCCTTTTTTGTTGTTTTATTTTTTTCATTTTCATACTGATTTTTTTCTCTTTTTATTAAAGTTTATTTCTAATTACAGAATCTAATAACTGTTCCTTCTTATTCATCCAGTTTCCTATACTTTCTTAGGAATTTATCTTGGACTTAATTATAGACATGTCCCAAAACTTTCTTCTTGATAGTGTAGGTGAAGTTAGAAGTTTTCTCTTTTTATTTAGCACTAGTATTGCCCAACCCAAAGGTAAGAAGTTTTCTCAATTGCATCAAATGGCCAACCCAAATTTAATTTAACTTGTGAGTTCAGCTCAAACCCTGAGTATTAATAAAACTTGTCATCCACTAAAAAAATCAGGAGATTGTATCAATATTACTGATCCTTATTAAGTCAGGCCTTAAGAAAATCAAACTTAATATCAAAAGCCTGTGCTTGTAGTTTGATTAAGGTTTCTGAAAGCCACTTGACATACTAGAAAAATAGCTCAAATAATGGGGTTTTTGTAGCACAGAATACAACAACGGTGGAAAGGCTGGGTGCTTCCCATGTAGAAGTTGGGAAGGAGAAATTTTTGTGGCTGAATGGTAAGAATTATTATAAGAAAATATGGATGAACTGAGAAATGTACTCCATTCTGAGGGCTTATGATAAGTTAACCTCTTTAAATATTGACAAGTGTTCCATTAACTCGTTCCACTGCACCATTTGTTTATAGGTGGTATAGAGTTGACAGCACACCTCATACCCCCCATAACTCATTAAGCTTCTTGATAATAACTGCAGTGAAATTTGCACTAGTATCCATTAATATGAATTGCATACATCTGTGCCAATGAATAACTTGCTCCAAATCAAATTTAGTGGTGATTGGGGCTCCTAAGTTCCAAATAGCCCTAGTTTCAACCCAATTAAGTCAGAGTTTGATAACTACAATAATGTATTTAGCTTTCACATTTATAATTAAGAGGGTCCAACCAAATCTATAGATATAGTGTTACAAACGAATTTTGGCCAAACAATCTGGTATGAAATAGCTTTGAGAAAATTTTCACTTTGACACTCTTGGCAACAACTTAAGTTTTCATAGATGACAAAATGCATTGACTCCCAATATTAATTTTGCTAGAGTTGCCATTTTGCTTTATTAAATCCCATGCCTGGTGGCCTTGTGAGCAGCCAAAATTAAATCTGTTTGGGCCAAAGGATGTGGAAATATATATTTCTTTCCATCAATAACCTTGAATAGGACTTTTATTTCATTGTGGGTGTACTTTGTTAATTCTGAGAGAATTTTTTCACTGATTTAGGCTCATTGGAAAAAGATTCACTGATCATTTTCTAAAATAAGGCACTTGAGGCTTGACAGAGAATTGTCATGATGGGAAGATGAGACAAGAAATTAGAATTCTGATGCTAAGCACCAGCCCAATGCTTGATAGTTAGTCATAAGCCTGCAGCTTAAGTGCTCACTAGCCAAATGTCCTTCTGGATCCTTCAAGTTACTGAGACAGCTGAGGGATGCGTAATCAGTAACCACAGTAAAATTAATCTCATGTAGATAAACTCAGAATTGTTTATAAGCATATATAACTGCCAAACATTCCTTTTCTGTCACAGTATAGTTGTATCATTAACATTTGAGATCTGACTAGCATAGGTTATTGGGCGCTCTTCTCCATCTTCTCCAACTTGGGACTGAACGGCTCCTACTGCCATAAATGAAGCATCAATTTGGACTATATTCTCAGTCAAAATTTAGTATAGCACAATACTGGTGCAACTAATAGGGCTGAACAAAGCTGGTTAAATGCCTCCTGGAAGGCTGAATTTCTCACAAAAGGGTCGCTATCTTTAATTAGATAAGACAAAGGTTCTCCAATTTTACCAAAGTCGGCAGCTATTTTCCAATAATAACCAATTATACTCAGAAATACTTGAATATCCCACTTGGATTTGGGCCTATTCATCTTAGATATTGCTTCCAATTTGACTGGCTGTGCCCAAAGACCTCTCAAACTAATAATGAATCCAAGGTCCTCCAGTTGGTACTTAAAGAATTGACACTTCCAATGCTTAATCTTCAATTTTGCAGGTGCTATCCTCTTGAAAGCCCCTTACCAATGTTCCAGATGATCATTAAAGGTGCATCTGAAAACGTTTATATCATCTAAGTACACTAGTACATATGACAATTTGGGATCGCCCAGTATGGTGTCCATCACTCTCTGGAAGGTTGCTGGATCGTTACAGAGTCCTTGGGCATCCTCATTGGTTGAAATAACCCCTCTTTGGTAATAATGTCACACTTTTCAAGCGCATCATTGAGAATGTCAATCTGCTATTACCTGCTAATTAAATCCATTTCCAAAAAAACTTTGCGCTCCCAAGCCTATCTAGGGCATCGTCTTTATGTAAAAGAGGATATGAGTTCTTTTTCATAATGTTGTTGAGCTCTGATACTCAGTAACGACCCTGTTACTACCATTTTTGTTTTTTATGATCAGAATTGGGACAGCCCATAGACTCTTGGATGGTATCAATATACTGCAGTTAAAAAATTCCTTAATCTCTTTTGACACAATCTCTTCAGCAGCTTTCAAACATCTAATAAGGCTCAATTGGATAGGTACATGATCCCCAGTATCTATCATGTAGGTTACTCCTCTTGATCATCTTAAGTCAAAATCATCCTTATAAATTACTTCACAGTATCTCTTAAATAAAACTCAGACTCAGACCTTCTCTTGTTCATTTAGTTCCCCTAAATCAGCCACAAAATTGACATTATTAACATAACATAATTCATCATTAGGAAACCTAGCTCATCCAGGGTTCCAAACCCATATAAAAATTTAATCTCTTTAATAAGAAATTAAATGGAGATAGGCAACCACATGGTGCCTTTTGATAAAAATGGACTGATTATGCATGTTTGCGCAGAGGATATTGATTTCTTTATGTCCGCGAATAATTATCCCAGGCGCTACATTAGGTTTGAGTCAAGTTTGGGACTAAGGCTGATAAATTCGCCATAGAGTCCTTCTGGGATCTGAATTATTAGCCCAGTCAGACTATTACCTGCATTCCAGAGTCCAAAGGTAGCTCACTATTTGATTGAAGGGGTATGCCCTTAGACTCATGGATTTGTGTTGGAAAGGACTTGACACAGCGCTTTGACTTAGAGTATTTGATAGGGATTATACCATCCTAATAGGCCAAATTAATGAACAGATTAAGCTTTTCAGTCCCGATTTAGCGCTTTTTGTATAGTAAATCGGGATAATTTGGTCTAAAATAGTTAAGGTGTCATATTTATGACTAGTAACCACTGCATATCATCTCATAAAATCTGTACTAGAAGGATTTCATAGCTCTTATTAGGCAGAACTATAGCCTGAGCAAATACCACTATGGATACAAACTCTATAGGCAATGCGCTATATGCCCTAAAAGCTCTATTGGTATGTGTTTCTAAAATGCCATACTCTTGATCATGTGAAACATCTAGAGCTATTAATAACCTCTTTACCAACTTAGTACTGACGATATTGATAGGAGCACCACTGTCAATAATAGCCTAAACATGGTCCTTTTTAACAGCAATATTGGCATAAGTACACTCATAGTATGGTTCAGAGGTGTTTATTAGGCGTATAGAATTTGAGTTGGCTGACTCTAAGTGTGATTTAAGGCAGGATCATATTTCAGGGAAATTTCCGCCAGAGTCTTCATGGGAATTGAAACCTGTACATCTCTTAAAGAGGGCAGGTCGCATGAATGAGTAGTGTCAGGATCAAGGCCATGGTCCATAATTTGCTTAGCGTATGGTTTAACTACTTCAAGTAGGTCTTCTTTTAAAGCTTCTCTTGGTTTTTGGCCTTTTCTGGATCTGGTTGTGACCATATGTACATCTTCAGACATAATACAATGCAAAGGATCTTCATAAAATAGATCTTAAACAAAAAGTTTGTCAGGATTGGGAGGAATGTTTTCTTCATGAATGGTGGCAGTAGAGCATTCCGCCTCTACTCCACCTGTCCTTTTCCCAATTCTGCACCCTTTTCAACTTTAAGAGCTACACTAACTCCAGGTTTTGCGTCCATTCAGGTATAATACTTGTTTGTAAAGTGCTCTTTTCTGCCAAAATGATGGCATGTGATGACGTTTGGCTTGGGACGATCAGATTTCTAGTCCTAAGAGTTTCCATTTCTCCCTGATCATAATTTGCACTTTGTTCTTTCGTGGATAATGCACCCTCTGCTGGTTAGTTGGCCAATTTGGTGCTTCAAAACTGCTTGCGCAGTGGCATAAATATTTCACAAGTCTGTTTGTTTCCATATCACAATTAAAGGCAGTAATCATGACTTGTTGCAAATCAAGATAGGGCTTTACAGCATGTTCCATAGCAATTTTTGCATTGAATTCAGTCATAATATTTGATCCAAGGAACACTTGGGCTTCATGATAAAATCAATCAGCAAAGTCCTTTATGATCTCATTTGGTTTGAACTCGATATTTAAAAGACCTATCTTTTGAGATGACAGCTTTTTGGGCCCAACAAATTTCTTATTAACATCCTGTTTGGCCTCATTGTATGACCAATATTCACCTAAGTAGGGAGTTACAAGATCTACGCTGTTAGAATCCATAAATTGATAAGAGCTGTTGCTTTTTGTGATCTGACGCTCCTCTCATGTCTTTCTTGAAGAGCTTTAAGAATGAATAGACATTGCCTTCTTTTTAAATTTTGGCAAATTCAGCAGTTTAAAAGCGTCTCTTCCTGAGTCCCTAAAAGGAGAGGCAGTTTCTCTTCTCAAGTTTAACTTACTTGGTGAACTTTCAGTAAGAATAGGATGTTGTGAGCGACTTGGAGAAGCATAGAAATCAGTATATATGTGTAATGGTTTGTGCATTTGACACGTCCATTCCATAATCTTACTTTGCCTCATGATAATCTTATAGATCGCTCAATTCTGTTTTCTGGATTTAGGACTGAAGTGACTTATGAAGTAAAAATTTGCATGTTTTTGGGATGCATCTTAATCCTCACCTCCCCCAAGAATGGTAGCATATTTGCAACTATTATTCTTGAGAGATTCCATAATTTTATTGATTTGAGTCTGATCAGCTTCAGACATTACCTATCTGGACAAAAGTGCCTCCATTTCTTCAGAATTATATTCAATTTAGTATTGATGAGCGATAGTCAGTTCTCTATATTTTTCTTTCTCATTAATTAAGATGTTAATTTGGAGTATGAAGTTTGGAGATGGTTGACCATATGTTAGCTAATTTGTCCTTTATTCAGAATTTTCTAGTTACTCTACCTAATATGGAGGTAATTGGGCTAAAGCTTTGATATCTTTTTGAGTTGTAGCAAATTTATCACAAATATTTCTTTATAATATGACATATTTCTATTCCAACTCCTGGAAGTTTTTCATTGATACATGACTCTGCTGTAGGAGGTTCTCTATATTAGAGGCTATAAAATGATATTGCGTTTCAAGTATGATGCAGTGGTGGTAATAACCCATTTTCCACTGACTAGGCAATCCATTGTTTTTAGAACTTCTGTTTCTTTTGAAACGCTTTCAACAAGCTGTGATACTAGATCGTTGATATGGCCATGGGCTCCTGCAGCAGCTCCAGTATTACAAACAATTGCTTTGCGCACTTCTGCAAAGCATATATCCAGCTTTTCTAATAAAAAAGATTGAGATTACTTTTCTTCCTCCTGGACATGGTGAAGGTGGGAAAGCTCAAAAGTTAGGTGAACAAAAATGCATTGAGAATGTTTGATAGATGGTTTCACAAAGCTAACTAAATATTCATTTATGTGGGACTGATTCTCCTGAATTTTAGGCCTAAGGCAGCCATGGGCGCCTTTCTGTACTTTTGATAAATTTCGTTCTTCAGGGCCTGGACTTTAATATAGTAAATCAGATCAAAGATCAGGTCAATTGCTTAAGAATCAACCTGGTAACCTCAAAACAGGGCTTTCAACATTTCCTTGATATTAGCCTGGGTAAACTTGACCAAAGTATATGGTTAAGTTGGACCTGTTCCAGTTGATATTAATTTACTGAGTAATAGTTCCCCTCTTCATTGTCAGAACGACTCATTGTAAAGTGTTCAATGTACTAATCATCACAAGTTTACATATCATTGTCACTGTATTTTTGGGCAAATTTTGAAAGCTGATCATCCGTGTTCATATTAGATAGTTGTAGTTTGAGTGAGCACCAAAATAATAAGATTTTAGCTGATTGTGTAAGCTAAAATGACTTAACAAGGGAATTTAGGATATATACTTGCTTTATAAGTGAAACCTCTGTTCAAAATTGGGAAGTAGATTCTCCAATAATCTAATAAACGCCAAGTAACTGGTACGTTCACCTTTCTTAAAACTAATGCATCAATAAATATGAAACCTTCTGTCTTTGTAATAGAAATAGGAAATTACTCCTTATAACTGGGACTATTTTCCCAGCAGTTATAACTGAGTACTTTTGTTTGAATCCTGATTTCTTGTGATTGCAGGTGCTGATAGTTGGCAAGATTTCTATAATGAATTGATAATCAATTTTTACCAAATAAATTAGCACACTTGCAATAAAAAAGACTATAAAATAATTCATAATAATATCTTAAGTTGGAGCTTAGATGAGAAAAGCAATTCTTTATTATTTCACGCCTCCTAGTATCTAAAAAACTTGTAGGCTAATAGTGGGGTAGGCGAGAGTCCATAGTAAGCAGGGGTAAACTTAAATTAGATAACCGTCATTTTACCATATCAAAACGCTTGAGATTCACTTCACCTCGTGACAGGGCTTAGATTTAGGTATCATGTTTAATACTGGAAGGACATAACCATGATGTAGCATTTTAATATAAATCCTCCAATAAGCTACCTGACATATAGACTTAGTTTGGCCGCTTATTGGAGATTATATTGATTTCTTGGTTAGTAAAATATTTTCACCTCCTAGCACCCCCTTCAGGTCTATAAAAAGGTGGTTTTTGACTTAGACTTTAGCACCATATTTTGGGCTGGTGCTGGGGTGGACTCCCATATCATTTGTACTATTCACACCCAAAACATTCTTCTTCCTTAAGAGAAATGTAATTGTACAACATTACCCCCTTCAAGAATGTTGAGGGGGAGAATAAGGGCGTAAGAAGCGTCCACATATTTACTTTATAATTAATCTGGTAGCTAAGGACTTTATGGAATACTTATTGCCTCCCTTGTGGGTGATGACAAAAGGGCTAGACCAAATTGATCCAAGCTTGCCGCTATTAGGAGTAATATGGTTATGGTAGTACAAGACCATGTTAGGCACTTGAAATGAAAGTAGGGGAGTCTGGAGCTCATTTGCAGCTTGTCCTTATTCAGTAACAGTTTTAGCTAAGCTATTAAGCCTGAGATTGAAGCTGAATGATATGCTGAGTCAATTTTCTCATGGCTTTTTCAGGTTCCTCACCCTAGAGGAGAAGACATAATTAGATAAAAGTGCTGGTATCCCTGGTTCTCTCCCATACAAAGCATGTAATCGGGAAATTTTCAGGATTTGATGATAACTAATCCGATAGGTCATCAGAGCGCTAGGCAGAAATTGATCCCAGTGCAGAAGATAAGAAGAGGATTTCACATAGGATTGATACCAAGGGTTCCATTGCTTTCTCCATGGTCCCATTGATATAAGGATATAATGGGCCAAGAAGAGTTGTTGGTCTTGCATGGAAGTAGCCAGGATCTTGACCACTCTAGAGGTAAAGTTCTTTCCATTGCCATAGAGTAGTACCTGGGGGCATCCCTGGCGATTGAAAATGTGCTGGTGCAGGAAGGACGCAGTGGCTTTGGCTGTTTGGTATGGGAGCGCCACGGCTTCAATCCGCTTTGTGAAATGGTCCATTCCTACCAGGATATATCTGTTCCCACCGGTAGTCTGCAGGAGAGGACCCACCACATCTAGGCTGATGGTGTGGAACGGTTGTTGAGGGGTAGTCGGTTGATATTGGCATCTGGTCTTGAAACTGGATTGCTTCTTACAAATCAGACAGGCATCCAAGTCTTCAATAATAGTCTCATGACTTTTTTACAAATGGTACCTCTCCCCTATCCAATATGTTTTCTTCACTCCCCCACGGCCTAGAGTAGAGTGAGCCTCCAGGATAGCAGGTAAACGTTCTGAGGGGCAAAGATAGGGAAAACACTTGGACCCCACCTGTTTATACAAAATCCAGCTCTCCATTTTGGTGTTGTGGGAGTGCCAGGTTAACATTTTCTGGACAGGCTCATTTCATTCTTTCAGTCATCTGGGGGTCACTAAGAGGTCATATAACCTCTCCAATTCATTGTTGTCCAAATGCAAGACTGGTTACCTTGTTAACACATCAACATTTATATTCCAGGTTCCAAAGCGGTGCTCAATTTTCATGCCATAATGATGAAGCTTTAGATCCTAACACACTAAACAGCTGGTAGTCTTTTTCATGTTTTGTAACCGTTTCAAGGAAGCAAGGTCAGTAACCATTTTGAAGGTAGTTCCATACAGGAAAGTGCGGTAGTGTTTCACAGCTATCAAGACGGCAAGGCACTCCTTCTCAGTGACGCTATAGTTGCGTTCAGCTTTTGACAGCATATTGCTAAAGTATGATACATGATGATCTACACCGTTTTCATCCAGTTGAGCCAAGGTGGCCCTAAAGGCATAGTCTAAAGCATCATTAAACAGAATGAAAGGTTTACCATAGTCTGGGTGTTGCAGGATATAACGTTGCTGTAGCAAATGTTTCAGAGTCTCAAAAGCGGCCTTTTTTCAGCACCCAATGAAAAGGAGTGTTCTTTTTCAATAGGCGGACAAAGGGCTCACTGAACTGGGCGATCTTGAGGATGAATTGATGGTAATATCCCATCATCTTTTAGAAATACCTGAATATCCCATAGCTTTTTAGGGGGAGTAATTTTTGATATCGCTTCAACCTTATCCTGTATGGGTTGAAAACCCTCCTGAGAGATGGCATGGCTAAGAAATTCTTATCTCCTCCGGAAAAAGGTGCACTTGGAGGGTTTTAACTTAATGTTGGACTCACGCAAGCGTTGAAACACTTCTTTTAGTTGAGTAAGATGTTCATTGAAGGTCTTAGAAAACACTATGATGTCATCAAGATAGATGATGACACAACTTAATTTAGGTTCCTGCAAGATGTGATCTATGTCTCGCTGTAAAGTTGCAGGCGCATTGCACAACCCTTGAGGTAGTTGGGTGGGTTGGAATAGACCTTACTGCAAATAAGAGCGCATTTATCCTGATCTTGTGGAGAGAGGGCCGTTTGCCAATAGCCGCTAGCCAAGTCCATGACAGAAAAGAAGTTTAATCTGGAGAGTTGTTCCAGGGCGTCTTCAATGCAGTGGATAGGATAGCTATTCTTTTTCATGAGGTTGTTTAGTTTGTGGTAGTCCATGACCACCCTATGACGCCCGTTTTTCTTTTGATTAGCAATAGGGGGAAGACCAAGGACTTTTAGAAGGGACTAGTGACCACGCGTCTAGTAACTGCTTGATCTCAGTCCTTATTTGCTGCTCTTCCACTTTTGACTTGTGATAAAGTTTGGACCAAATGGGATGGGCATCACCCACATTGATTGAGTGGCTCCAGTCATTCATGTGCCCATAGTCAGTATCTGACTTGGAGAATATGTCACTATAGTCTTCCAATAAGGTATGAACTTTTTTCAAGCTTGTTTGGGGTCAGCTCATCCGAGATATGAACATTTGGTAAAGTACATAACAGGTTTTCCGTGGGAAAGACCATATTTAGCATAGAGCCAATAACAAATTCGTTCAATGTCCTCCAGGGGACTAACAATCCTCTGCAGTCTCCTGGTGTTTTTTTACAAGGTCCTTGCGGTTGAGGTTCCCAAACAATATGGTAATAGGGCTCTGGTAGGCTGGGTCTAGTATATCAGGAAATACCCAAGGCTCCAAGGGGCTAACGCCCTCAATACTTATGATGTGCAACAAGCAGTGGTTTGAAATTTGGAGCGTAATCTTTGTGTCAACCACTCTTTGTTCACCAGCCTAAAAAACTACCTCTTCTAAAGAATAAAAAGGATTACTTTTCATAGCATCTACTGAATTTGGAAATTGCTTTGTATATCTTCCAGAGGTAGTATAATGCAAAAGAAAAGCAGAAACGGGTACTCAACCAGGCATAAATATATTCTTACCAGGTTTTTTGGGTAATACTAAAGGGACTATATTATTGAGCAAAGAGAGGAACCCTTGCTTCATGTTGATAATTCCATTATATTCAATCTTAAACTGGGTATCTATGAACATTTCATAAGTATTGTTTTCCAAGGCCACTGTAAGGGCTGATAAGATAAGCTTCCCAATTCAAATGGGGAGGGAAGAGTAAGCCCAAATGGAACAAATGTTGCTTGGCCCCATGGTTCCAGACCCTTGAGTGTACTCCAAATAAGGCGCCAGCTTAATCATTTTGATTACTTAGAGGAGATAACATTCACTGGGAGGCCAGTATCCGGGATGTCCATGACTTGGAGTTTTTGAATAACAACTTCCACCTTAGTAAAATTCCACCAAAGTTAGGTGACAGATCCAAAACCTCCTTAAGCCAGAAAGTGGAGGTTAGTTTGCGAACTGTCTCAGAGTATCCTTTCAAGATGGATTTCAAGGTATGGATCTGCTGAAGAGGTTGAATCAAGACGGGCAAAAACTAATCAGCATCAATGGCGAAGTCAATAACCTTAGGACACCCTAAAGCATGACTGAGGTACGTTTCCTCAGGTATTTTAGCATCATCTACTCCTCCAGCGTTCAGCCAATCAGGATACTCAACTTCTATGGGTACTCCTAAGACATAGTAGCCAACATCTTCATAACCCCCTTCAGATTTGTCACCAGGGGTATTATCAACCTACGGCAATAGAGAAATAGAGGTAGGGGAGTCAGGCACATGAGATTTGTCAGCAATAGGGGAACCTATCTATATGCTGACATCTCTTTTCCATGATCCTCAATGTTGGTTATCTTCTTCCACCACACAGTCTCATAGTGCCCAACATTATTACAGTGAGCACACCAAGGACGTTCAGATCGCTTGACTTTTGGCTTTTGATCCTCAGGATCCATAACCCAAAGGTCATCCTTTTGGTCTTTAATGGCCAAGACTTAGGGCATAAGCATTTGATACTCAATGGCCTGAATGCAAGGTCTAGACATAACTTCACGAGAAGCCTCAAGCTTGTGGAAGTCAGCGACATATATCAGAGCCCCTTTTATATCATGAACGTAGCGAAAGTAGCGTTTCACTAAAGTGATGCGCATCACCAGAGGGGGTGAGACGCCAACCCAGTCAAGACGACTACATCAGCGTCTCCCTTGTCAACATCTTAGAGGTTAACAGCATCTGCTCTTTGACATAGAAGCGTTCCACAAAGGCGGCAACTGACTCTCCTTTTCTTATGATGATGTGCATGAAGGCTTGCTTTTCCATTCTTAAGCTTTGTTTTGAGCCTAACTCATCAATGAGCGCCTCCTTGACCTCGGACCAGGTGTTAAGGGCATCCATATGGGGCACCATCAACTCCTGGACCATGAGACTCAAACAAGAGAGGATATTCTTGAACTTCTGGTGGTCAGTCGCCCCTTTCATGGCGGACTTCATATACATATAAAAACGAAGCAATGCTACCCTCACCAGAGATGAACTTGTTTTTAAAAGTTGGTTTGAGCGAGGCATAGTCACCCCCAGTGAGGGCATGAATTGCAGGAGCATCCTGTCCCGTGGTCTCTGAATGAAGGTCCAACTGATCAAAAGAGCGGGAGAGCCGATCAAGCTGGTCTTGGATAGCGCCTAGCCTGGTTTTCATAGCGAAGGCTTTTGGGAGGCGGATCAATATAGAGCCAGTCTAGCTTCTATCGCCAGCCTGTGTGTTTTAAGGTCATCAACCCAGCTCTCAAGCGCCTTGAATTTAGAACGTAGTTGAGATGCAAGTAAGCTTAGGTTTTGTTGATCAACTTCCATCAAACCCACACGCTTTTAAAGCTCCTCTTTCATCTGCTTACACTCCTCATCATCAGGGGTTGGGACCCTTGGGAACTTACGTCGCCCTTATTTTGTTCATAGCTACGCTCATCCTGCATCAACCAGCTGTACACATCCTTCAACAGTGCGGGCCCTTCAAGGGAGGTATTGACCTTCTGAGCTTCTTTCTCACATTTTCTGACATGTCAGGCCAAGTACTTTGTATTCTCAAGCGAGGCTTTAAGAGATAATTCTTTTTCCAGCAGCGCAACCTTGACTTCTAAGGGAAGGTTAGGCCTAGAAGAGTCTTGAAAGGAACGCCGCTTGAGCTCCACAACATGGGACAAGGCTTGTACCAGTTGCTGCTCCACAGCAACTACACGTTGTTATTTCCTTGGGGGGGGGTGGACGCATGAGCTAGTAGGTCACTGTGAGATTGCTCTTCACGCCTTTCAAGTTACTTGGCAAACTCCTCAAGTAGGGAGCGAGTACTAGCAGAACACACGTTCACTTCATTCCAGAAGATCTTCATAGCCTCTTCTAAATACTTCACTACGCCAATTTCCATGGTGTTGAGCTGTTCATGCAACTGGATGATGAACTTGAGGTTCGCCTCCACACCATATTGAGCTTTTCCAATATATTCAGAGGTCATATTGTATAAGTTGTCATAAGCTAATCTTAAGGCATCATGGTTTGCCAAGTGACTGTGTAACTCCTCATGATGGACACCTAACAGGTGAATTATGTGGAACAAAGCGGGATGGACAAACTTGTGGACATAGGTAGTCAGGTTGGTAAGCTGACTATAGGTGTTGGAAGGTTTCAAATATCATAGAGGTAAATCAGACGATCTTCTACAAAAGAACCCATTTCACGTGAAGCAATGTCTATGGGGCTCAATATTACATGAGTCAGGTCTCTTACTACTTCAGTCACCGGACAGGTAAGGCGGCGGGACTTTGGTATAATAATAAATCCAAACTGTTCTTATTCAAAAGAGATGGTTGGAGAGCTATCCATACGGTCATATTCTGCACCATCTCCATTTATCACCCATACAGTGACACTAGCAGCGAGAATGTCCTACATTTTTGTTATAGTTAAGCTTATTATGTACATGCTGCTCCTGTAGTGAGCACCACTTTGTTAAAATCCTTCTTGCTAGTTGCTCGCTGGTGCTGATTTTAAGCAGTATTTCAACAACAGATAGATATTTTTTATTTGCTAAATCAATTTATGCACATATAATATAAAACTATCAAGTAAATCATAATATAATTCACAAGTATGATCTTGGTTTGAAAAACGATAATTCAGAAAGGGCCTTATCCTGGTACCTAAGGGTCATTGGAGGCTAATAGTGTGATAGGGATTGATATCATTATAGACTGGGTATTGAGGCTTTGACAAGAGGGTGAAATGACTTATCAGCGCTCAGTACAATCTTTTCACCTCGTTTACTCTTTACACAATGTTATTAGTTCACCATGGGTAGGATAAAAATGGGGGAAAAAATTTATTAATTAACACAATCATTCTTCTTTAAATTAGGCTCATAGTGGCTGATCTTTACCCAGTCTTACTTGTGATTGGTAAGTAAAATTTTTCACCCTTCAAGACCCCCTTAAGCTTATAAAAAGGGTATTTTTCTATAGACAAATACACTGAATAGTTGTTATGGCTTGGGTGACCCTCCAACTCAGGTGAGGTATTATGCTGAGGATCAAGAGTGACAAGGGAAGCTTGATCTGGCCTATTTAACTGAAGGTGGGGAGTGAAATGATTGCTCCAAGTTGAATCATTCTGCTGAGAGATAGGCGGCTTTGTACTAATAAATATCGGACTATTAGCACCCAAAACATTCTTCTCCCTGAGTTGAGATGGAAAATGTCCAACATATCCTGAAAGGTTATTTATTAGATTAAAAAGTGAAATTTTATATACTACAAGGGGAAAATCAAGATAGACTGAATGAGATATTGTAAAATTGGGAAAATTAGAGTTTTGATATATGATTTTTCAGGATCCTCTAGTCAGATGGCGTCTAACTGATGCTTTAGCTTGTTCACTTATTTGTTCTAATTTATGTATCATTTGAGATCCTTCTCATGGCAGTTACCCCTGAACCTGGATGTTCAGGGGCCTTTGTGCTAGGTCCCGCCTTTGGGATTTAGCTTATTGTAGTCACTTTTGAAATTGGTTGATTGCCAAATATGGCAATATGCATATTGACATTAAGTTTAAGTGTGGCACTTCTACAATACGCCTTCCATTGTGGCTCAAGCCACTTGGGAAATTGGACGACAGCCCAATTTGATAATATGCTCAGTTTGATCATCTGATACTGTCACTGTCATAACTTGGTTCACTCATTGAGGCGTCATAGGCGGAATACAAAATATTTCAGCCCCCAAAGGTATAAAAGAGGGTCAAATTCATATAAATTTTTGGGTGGCGTCATCGCATACATTAAATAAATCTTCCAACTTGATAAAAAATTATTTTTTATGACATCACTGCTGGAAGGAAAATTACTTACCCCATTACTGTCTATAAATGGCCTCCTTTTCCCTAATCTGTGATGGGTTGTTCACCAGTGCTGTAACAAACCATGTTTTTATTGATTGTTACATTTTGACTTGGGTTTATTTCTACTGGATCTGAGACAAATCGTTTTAATAAATAGATATTAATTTGATCATGTTTGGTGCTGGGTTATTCCTCGCCCAAAGGGCAGCCTAAAAAGGCGCACCCATCAACTCTGAAGCTCACTTCAAAAGTTTAACCCTTCCTTGCCCACTCTGGGGAGCATCATTGGTTGCTCCCCAAACAAGCTTTGTTTGGCGGGCCTCTTTTTATTTTCTGAATGAAAATAAATGTTGTTTCAGGGTTTTCTTACCTCGCTTACCTATTGGATTTTTAAGAATCCAGCTTCAAAGAGTTTTTGCATGGTTGGGTCGGACCAGCCACAAATCAGTTTTGTTAGCTAACTCACTGTAGGTATTTTGGTTCTGAAGTTGCACTAAATCCCCTACCTACCCAATGTTGGTCTGCTTTGGCGCTGTCAGTGCGCCAAAGCATCTTTTAATTCATGACAACTGGAACTGAGTCATTCCAGTTGTTGAAAGTACCGCAACCAGTTTAAGGGTTATTTTTCATAGTAAGCACTGGTTAATGACTGACAAGGAGCACTACTCACGGGCTCATCTGTGACACTCCTCCTTCCAGGATGAAACCCGAGGTGTAATAAAGGTGCCATGAATGGACTCTATTAAAAATAATGTTAGTTTTATCATTGCAGATTGAGTATTCCGCTCCTCTCGTGGTTAAGATGGTTTCAAAGCCAATCCAAATGGCCTGAAGTTTCTTTGGTTGTGTTCCTCTCAGGTGGTAGAATAAAACTTTGTCTCTAACACTGAATCCTGATAACTTGGCTACTCTCTGACTCTCTCTTTGGCTTAGAGGGTGGCTAGCCTCAATGTTGTCTGAAGCCTATAGCTAAAGTCTGATCAACTCCTCAGCCAACTTCTATTGGTAGCTTCTGGGTGGTAGATTTCTCTTATCAGCTGCTATGATTGGTGACAGGAGGGTAGGCAGTGCAGCCTCTCGCTCATTCAGGTCCTTGAAGGGTGACATTTTAATTACATGATGGTGGCTTGACCGTTAATCCAGCAGTGCTGATGGGAGAAAATGGTCCCACTTCAACTTGTAGTTTAAAGCCATCTTCTTTAAAAAACCTCCTAAGATCCTTTGACTCTTCTAACACTTTCATTGAATAATGGTGTGTAGGGGTAGTTAATTGATGTTTCACCACTACTAAGTACATCTTTTCTTACCACATCAGAGGTGCTTTTTTTCCATTGTCTGACAAGAGAGTTTAAGGGCGTCCATGTCTTATAATAACCTAGTTGTACAAGAAACGAGCGGTGGAGTTTGCTTATACTTTCTGACCGCAAATGCTTCTACCCACTTAATGATGTGGTCAATTACCACCATGATGAACTTGGCGCCGCTGGATGCTGTTGGAAATGGTCCCACCACGCCAATAGACATTGCTAAACGATGCAGTGGCTGGAATGGGTGTAAACTTGAACCTCTTTTCCATCAGGTGAAAACTGGCGCAGGGTACACAACTCTAATGCTTGGTGTATTTAGTCGGACATGCATTCCCAGTAAAACCTCTCCTTGATGTAAGTTAACGTCTTATAAATATTTCATGGACCACATTTTGTGAGCCTCCAACAATATCTCCATTCGATCACTGGGCTGGATATTGGGATACCATTTGCCTTGAACTTTCTTCTGCAGATTTAAAGTGACACACTTGGTGTCTTTAGAACACCTGAGTGGACGCTCTTGACCTCTTCTGATCGTCCTGTCAAGCTTCTTCAGGGAGCCCAATTAGGTTGTACAAGCGATCACTCTCCGGCTCCTGCAGGTGAAATACAGGAATTATTGACAAATCATCCGCGCTGAGATGTTTATCTCCTGATCAAAATATATTTCAAAAATCGCAACCTTGAAGGAGATCAGCCCAATGGGCAAGGCGTCCATCTGGATCCTTCAAGATTCTTAGCCAGTGGAGTGATGCGTGATCTGTGAGTACTTTGAAATGCTCCATAAAGTAGAACCTGAAGTTTTTGACTTCACTGTTTACTGAAAGGTGTTCACATTTAGTAACTGTGTAATTCTTTTATGCCTTGTTGAATACTTACAGTAATACTCAATCATGTAATCTAATTCATTCTCATCTAGTTGGACCAAGATTGCACCAAGCTCCACGCCACTAGCGTCAGTGTACAAGTAGAAAGTATTCTTGAAGTCCAGGTATGCAAATATTGGTGCTTCTACCAATCATGCCTTCAACTCCGCGAATGCCTGCTCCTACTCCAGGCTTTACTCAAACTTCGTTCCTTAATCAGAAGGTAGGTAAGAGGCGCCGCCAAGTCTTCAATATAGGGGAAGAACTGCCTGTAGTACACCACCATTTCTAGGAACACTTGAACTTCCCTCATACTCTTGATTGGCTCCATTGATACAATTGCATTCTCTTTTCCCTCCTGAGGTTTAATTCTGTCTGGTCTGATTTTGTGACCCAAAAACTCAATTTTTCTCTTCAAGAAAGTGCTTTGCTTCTCTTCAGCTTTAAAGCTAAAAAGTGCGCAGCCACTTGGAGACCTCCTGGAGGTGCCGCAAATGTTCCTTAAAAGTGTGACTGAACACTGTAATGTTGCCAAGCTATTAACGCATTCAATATCTTAAGTTTGCCGAAGATTTGATCCATTGCTTGTTAGAAGGTTGCAGAAGCATTGTGGAGCCCCTGCGGATCCTCGTGGGTTCAAAAAGCCCTTAGTTGCTGATTAAGGCGCATTTCTCCTGGTCCTCAGAGAAGAACTCCATTTTTCAATATTCACTGGCTAGATCCATGGCTGGAAAAGTATTTTGAGCCGCCCAGGCGATCCAAAGCATAATTAATGCGCAGAAAAGGGTATAAACCTCCTTAGTAACCTTGTTTAGGTGGCGGTAGTTTATGACAACCTTATGGGGACCATCTTTCTTGCGTACCAACAGTAAGGGAGATTCCATGGGCTCTTAATGGACAAATTAGCCCTGATTTAGCTAACTGATTGAGCTCTTGCGTGATGACTGCATCATCTGTTTTTCAAACGTTAGTAAGGTTTGGACTTAAAGGGAATAGCTAAACCAGTTTCCATCTTATGGACCTCCCCTTTGCACAGTCCATAGTCATTAGGGCCAGTTCTGAAGATTTCTTTGAACTCGTCCAAAAGTTCGTCTAATTCCTTCTGCTGCTTAGTGTTATATCACCAAACCTGAGCTCGTCAATACCTCTGACTGCATGTATGAACTCAATATCTTAGCAACTGGTTAGGCGAGTCAGTGCAACAACTTGTCCCTTTTCAACTTTGATAGTCTGGGTAGCAATGTTCCCCAGAACAAGGTTTAGCTCTCCATAGTAAGTGGTATCATAGAATCCTGGTAACACTATGGGATCTTGCTCTCAAATTCCATCTTGACTGTACACTTCTAGGATTTGTCAAGTGGAATCTTAACGCTGATTGACAAGGTCATTCTTCTTTGGTCCCTGGTCGAATTTCCATGTTTTCACCTGCACTCAAGGGATGGTTTTTTTCAGCGCTCATGGTAGGCGTTAATTGTTTTACACCCTTTTCAATTAAGGTGTAATGAGTTGGATATAATAATTAATCTTTTTCAACCAAGAAAGTACGCTTTTTTCAATGTTTAACATCCTCATCCTTGAACACCAGGTGGAGTTGGTAGCTCAGGATGATACCATGCTTGTAATGAAGTTAATCTTCTCCTCTAAACTTCAGAAGATACTGTTTCCCAATGAGAAAATCATAGTGGCCATTGTCCAACAATACTGCGGGTGCCTTCAGGCCCATGAGCCCAAATCATAAAGATAAGGCAGGATAAGCTCCTAAGGCGCAGGTGATGTCAGGTCCTACGGTATGGTACTTCACATTGTAGTCAATGTGGAGAATGAACTTGAGCTTCTTCATAAGCCAAGGGATAATATTCACTGGATCCCCGTGTCTAGTACTGCAATACGCGCACCTTCTGAATGATAACTTCCACCTTCATTACTCTCTTTCCAAAGGGGCTTCCAGTGGCCAGGTCTTCAGTGGTTGAGTCCTCAGATTTCTTTAAAGTAACAGATTTTGTTTTGTCCTTGGTAGTGTCTACACCATCTGGTACAACATTATTGAAGGTAGACGCGACCAACTGCTCTCCTTCTTCAATGGAATTGATAACTTGGGTAGGCTTATTTGCTTGTGCCAAATAGTTATCATTTGATAAGTTCCGTCATCACAATGAACTCTCAAACTAGCCTGTACAGCCACTGTGCTAGGAGCCCCATACACATGGTAAACTGCACTATCCAAGTCTTTATTTTCATGGTCGTCCTCACCCTCAGTGTGGAGGTCAACAATTTACGATAATAGGGATTTCTTTAGAATTTTTCTCGTTGTCTTTGGCTGTAGCTAATGGAAAGGTCAAGCAAAGTGCCCAGGTTGGTGACACTTATGTAACTTAAATTCTCAACGTGGCAAGCGTCATGCGGTTTATTGATCTTCTCCTTGGGGTTTGACCCTTATCATTGGCAATATAAACGGCCTTACTGACCCATCAAGGGGTGGTTTAGGTGGCATTGTATAAAATCAGATCGGTACTTTCCTTTTAAGTCAAGTAGAGCCTCTTTGAGTGATTTAAGGGACATTGCACACTTTACCGCAAAAGTCATGTGCATCTTCAGATTAGGATACATCTCCAGGGAGCTTAGAAAAACGGTTTTGGCGGTGGGAAGAACTATTATTTATGTTGTCCATAACTGCTGGGCCTTAAATTAGAAACACGCAGAGTAATTCATGACTGACTCGTTTTTGCCATTCTCATTAACAGGAAATATTGCTTTATATTTTGGACATTATGTTCACTACCAACTCAGAGGGTAAGATGTTCTTGACCTCAGTCCAAGATAATTAAGGTCTTAAGCTTGCACTGAGGATCTTTTGAGCCTTGCGGCTCAAGCATCTCTGAACGTGGCAAGCCTTCTGGAGATTGCTAGCGCCATTCACACTATTTTTATACATTTGGAGGAAACCAGCAATCGTCCAATTTCCTGGTGTTTATATGATATTGAAATATGGTTTAAATTTGGATCTTCTTCAACAGGATCAGTGTGCATCATATTTGGACAAGTACAAGTTCTGACCTGCTGTTGTGAACATCTCTAAGCGATCCAAACAGGTTCCTCCATTTAAGTGATAGGTCATGTAGATGTAGGCTCCAGTGTGGTGAGCACTAGTGCCTTCAGATCTTCAATATTCTTGTATATCACGACTAACATGTTGTCATGATTCCCCAAGCACTCTATATAATCATTAGGAGTGGTGATGGTTTAACCATTCTCTTTATCAAGACATACAATTCTCTCATCGAGGTTCTTGAGAGTAAGTACTATTATAATTGGTGAGGGTTTTTTCACTATGGGTAGTGAGGCGGTTCTAGCTCTTTTAGCTGTTTTGACACGCTTGAGATCATTATGCAGATCAAGCACTTCAAATTTCAAGGTATGGACTCTAGTGCGGATGGTATCCTCCTCCCTCATTAAGAGTTTAGAGGAATCCTCTCCACCCTCTCCTTGATACACCTCTGTATCCGCATCATTGGCAATTTGCTCAGAGAAACTATCACGATCATCATTATGGCCTGATGGTGCCACCCCTGTAGTGAGCACCAAAGTCAGTGCGCCAACCTCAGCTCACTAACTTTAGTGGCTGATTCACTGCTCATGGGATCTAATTCACGAAGATTAGGCTCCAGACAACCTTTGCTAACATCACAACAGCTCTCTCTAAGCAAGCCCTCATTAGATGCTGCTACTTTTTGCATCAATTGCTTGGTTAACTTGCTTTCTCTTATAAAATTCTTGATACTCTTGACATTCTTGACAAACGTTGCCCTTTTTGACTCAAATACAACCTTATTAACATCTTTCTTGGCGTTATCAGCAACAAGGTATCCTTGACAGAGTGTCTCCTTCAAAACAAGTTAATCCCAGACTGGCTACTGGTAATTACTTCAAAGTGGTTATTTCTAGACTAATAACGACGATTACTAACCGATAAAACACAAGTTAAAGCAAAAGTGATAGACTTAAAATTCTGTAGAAAAGTTTTTGTGACTACAAAAAGTGAAGTCTAATATACTTCAAGGGGAAAATCAAGATAGAAATGAATTAGATAGCTTAAAATAGGAGGAAAAGAAGAGTTTTGATGGAAGATTGTTCAGGATCCTCTAGTCAGATGGAGTCTGACTGCTGCTTTATCTTGTTCATTATTTGTTCTATTTTTATATGTATGAGCTCCTTCTTGTGGCATTTACCCCTGAACCTGTATGTTCAGGGGCCTTTATGCTAGGTCCCGCCTCTGGTATTTAGCTCATTGTGGTCATTTTTTATATCAGTTGATTGCCAAACCCAGAAATATGCATCTTGACATCAGGTTCAAGTGGTGGCGTTCCTATGATATGCCTTGCATTGAGGCTTCAAGTCACTTGGGAAATTGGATGACTTCCCAATTTGGTGATATCTAATATAATTGTTTGATACTGTCGCTAGCATAAATTGTTTTGCTCATTAGGGCATCATTGGTGAAATTCAAGTTATTTTGGCCCCCAAAAGTATAAAAGGGGGTTGAATTTCAAATAAATTTTGGGCAGCGTCATCGCCCTAATTAAAAAATCTTCAAAATTCACAGGCAAAAATTATTTTCACATGATATCCCTACCAGAAGGAAAATTATTTACCCATTAATGCTTATAAAAGGGCCTCTTTCTCCCTTATCCATGATGGCTTGGTCACCAGTGCCGCCAACTGTTGGGGGTTGTTGTTCATATTAGTTAAACTGGTAATGATTGACCAGGAGCACCACTCATGGGCTTATTCATGACACTGGACAATGACCAATACAATATTCTGATCAGGACATAGTTTCTTCTGTAGTTTAAGGAGAAGATCGACTATACTACAAGCATGATTAGCATTCTAAGTTGCCAACTACCTCTGGTGTTTAAGGGTGAGGATGCTTAGTTATTTAAAACAGTGTACATCCTAGGTCAAAACAGAAAGCCTGATCTATCCATTCATTACGTCTTAATGGAGAAGGGTGTATAACAACTACCGCCTACAGTGAGCGCTGAAGAAGGACTTTCATAGAGCGCTAGTGAAAGCATAAAAGTTTGATCAGGTAATCAAAGAATGACCTTGGTGATCAGCTTTAAGATTTCACCTGACAATCTATTGGAAGTGTACAGCTAAGAAGGAATCTTAAAAGAGCCCAGAGTATTACCAGAATTCTATAATATTACTTACTCTGGAGATCTAAGTTTTGTTTTGGGGAACATCACTACCCAACCAGAGAGTAGAAAAGGGACAAGTTGTAGCACTGGTCCGAATGGCCAGTTGCCAAGATATTGAGTTTATCCACACAGTAGGAGGTTCTGATGAGCTGTGGTTTTGGATGTGGCCACCAAGAACAAAAAGAATTGAATGAATTTTTGGACGAGTATAATGACATATTCAGCACTGGCATAATGACTATGGCCTGTGAAAAGGGGAGGTCCATAAGATAGACACCAGTTCTGCTATCCCCTTTCAAACCAAACCTTACCACCTTACAAAGACATAGCACGTGTTCATCATGCAAGAGCTCAATCAGTTAGCTGAAGCCAGGATAATTCGTCCATCAAAGAGCCTATGGGAATCTCCTTTGTTGCTGGTGCGCAAGAAGTTTGGATCCATAAGGTTGTCAAGGATTACCGCCGCTCAAATGAAATTACCAAGAAGGACTCATACCCGCTTCCCTGCACTGATGACGCCTTGAAGCGCCTGGGTGGCTTGAGATAATTTGGCCTTGGACCTAACTAATGGCTACTGAAAATGAATTTTTTGCCTGTGAACCAGGAGAAATGAGCCTTAATCATCAGCAATGGTTATTTGACCACACTAGGATGCCTCAAGGGCTCTGTAACGCTTTGCAACCATACAATGAGCGATGTACAACATCTTTGGCAATCTTAAGCCATCAAGTGTGCTAATATATCTTGATAACATCACAGTATTCAGTAACACGCTTCAGGAACACCTTGCAGCACCTCTGAGATGTCTTTTAGTGGCTGCGTGCTTCCAACTTGAAACTGAAGAGAAGCAAATGTACTTCCTCAAGAGACAACTAGAGTTCTTGCGGAACAAAATCAGTCCATCCAGAATTTGGCCCAGGATGAGAAATTGAACACAATAGTGGCGATGGAGCCATCAAAGAGTATGAGGGACGTTCAAGTGTTCCTTGGAATGGTAGGGTATCACAGGCGGTTTATCCCCCATTTCGCGGACTTAGCGGAGCCCCTTACCTCCCTGCTTAAAAAGGAGATTAAATTTAGATGGTGCCTGGATTGGAGCAGGCATTTGTGGAGTTGGAGGAACGATTAATAGAAGCACCAATCTTAGCATATTCAGACTTTAAAAATACCTGCTATTTGTACACTGACGCTAATGATGTGGGACTTGGTGCAATATTAGCACAACTGGCTGAAGTCGTGGTAAATTTAATCAAGTATTACTCTTAAATATTTAGCAATGCAGAAAAGAATTACACAATTACCATAAGCAAATGCCTTGAATTAATCAGAGCAGTCGATCACTTCAGACCCTATATATGGGTTTCGTTTCAAAGTAGTCACAGACCATGCGTCACTCTTCTGGTAAAAAATATGAAGTATCCAGATGGACGCCTTTCCCGTTGCGCTATCCTCCTCCAAGGGTATGATTTCGAAACCATACATCAAGCAGAAGATAAACACCTCAACGCAAATGGCATGTCAAGACTACCAGTATTTAGCCCACTGACGCCAGAGAGCGATCGCCTGTATGACCTAATTGGGTTGCCTGAAGAATCCTGGAAGGATGAAATTGAAGAAGTTAAGAGCGTCCTGCGCCAATGTTCTAAAACACCCAGTGTTTTAATGGAAATCTGCAAAAGAAAGTTCAAGACAAATGGTATCCATAGATCTAACCCAGTGATTGCATGGAGATAGTGATGGAGGATCACAAGCATGTGGGCCATGGTCAATTTCAGAAGTGGTTGGCATACCTCAAGGAGAGGTTCTACTGTGAATTCATGTCCAACAAAGTACACCAATACTTGGAGTTGTGTACCCTGCGCCAGTTTTCACCTAATGTAAAAGAGGTTTAAGTTTACGCCTATTCTTTTCACTGCACCTTTAAGCAAAATCTCTATTGACGCAGTGGGACTATTGCCAACAGCATCCAGCGGTTCCAAGTTTATCTTCTAGCCATTGACCACTTTACTAAATGGGTCAAAGAATCCACAGGCAAGAAATATACTGCAAATTCCACTGCCCGTTCCTTGTACAACCAGTTGATTAAAAGACACGGATGCCCTCAAATTCACTTGTCACTTAATTAGAAAACTTTATTTCAGACGTAGTGAAGAAGTTAATAATCTTGTAGGTGTGAAGCAGCAGTTCACTATCTCTTACAAACCATCCTCCCCCAGAATTGTTAAAAGAGTAAATGAGACCCTAGGAGGCGTCATAAAGAAGATGGCCCTTAACACAAGTCAAAGTGGGATCATTTTCTCCTATCAGCGCTGTTGGCTTGCCGGTTAAGCAATCACAGCGTAATTGAAATGTTACCCTTCAAAGCCCTGTATGGGCGAGAGGCCACTTTGCCTACCCTCATGGCACTGATCATAGTAGCAGATAAAAGGAACCTACCGCCTGGGAATTGCCAACAAGAGCTGAATGAAGAGTTGAAAAGCTTACAGTTTAAACTTCAAGCAACATTGATGCTAGCCTCCCCCCAAGCCAAATAGAGATCCAGAGAAGAGCCAAATTACCCAAATTGAACATTTGGAGAGAAGTTTTGTTTTACTATCTTGGAGGAACACAACCAAAGAAACTACAGGCCATTTGGACTGGGCCTGCTACTGTGTTACCAGACAAGGCGCGCAATACTCCATTCTGACGACGATACTAATGTTGTTTTTAATAGGGTGTAGGCACAGCACCTTTGAGCATTTCCCAGGTCCATCTTGGAAGATAAAATGTTGTAGAAAATAGTGCAACTGGTGCATCTGATCATTCCTTGGCCAGTGAAATCGGTGCAATCATCCCTAAAGCTGGTGGCAGTACTGGCAACCAAATTACCACAGAAGAAGATACAAGGCTTTTTTATAGGTGAGGGCGAGCAAAATAAATTTAAGTCTAATTTAAGTGACGTCATGCGAAACATTTTTCGCCTTGCTGAGCCAGAGGAGTCTGTTTATGAAGATGACAACGCCACCAAAAATTTATATGAAATTTTACTATCTTTTTACCTTTGGGTGTCTAAAATAGTTTGAGTTCTACCGGTGATGAAACAATAAGTGAACTCAATTATGCCAACTGAGGTTCAAAAGCGAATATTGGCAAATTAGCTATAATTATATATTAATTTTAATTGGGGAAGGCTGACCAGGGGACAGACACTTACAATATGTTAAACTAAAAGAACTAATATCAGCAAGAGGCACTCCAGAGAAGCAAACGCTATCTCCTGTTTCCAGCGGGAATGCCAAGAAAAGGAAGGGGGTATTGTGAGTAGGGGCTTGCGCCACTATTGAGCACGTATGCATGAAAGGGTCTGAAATGATGAAACAGACCGGAAACCAGGATGAGACCAACTTACAGCAATGGGATGGTAGGTACCCAAACAACAATGCTTGAAACGGTCCATGAGGTGCGACTGGAATCTGCGTACAGCTTCCTGGATGGTGGGAGTAGAGCCTGAGATGGCATCCAAGACAACTGTGTGGATAGTCCACATAGTGATTGCAACCACTAAGGCTCAGAGGGAAGGTGGGATAGTGGAATTCAAGGACAAGGCGAAGATATCCTTAGACAGGCTGAAAGGCCGTGTTTTGATCCTGGCAAAAGAGAAGCTGAACCTCACGCCAGATTGCTTTTGACGGAGGGCACTCTTCCAGGTGGTGAATCAAAGTCCCATACTGGTCACACAAAACACATGATGAGTGCAATGCATTAGAGCGCTCAGCAGTATGGTATACCCGTTTCAAGCAGCGCCACACATGGGAACAGAAATGTGGCTGAAGAAGAGGGTGATGAATGTACTTCCAGATGGTTTTCTGGGTATCAAGGGAGTAGGGGATGTCCAACATGTCTAGGTAATCCACCCTGGCCATAACAGGGGACATCATTGGTATCAAATTGTTCATAATGTCTTGGCCTTGTACTTCCAGGGTGAATTGAGGAGTAGGTCAACCCCTCTGGGCGGTGTGACCACTGATTCAAATCCTCCACTCAGCACTCCGCATGGAAAGGAGAATTCTTTTGAAATAGACGACGTCCCATTTGGGCCCACAGCAGAAGGGTGTGAGGCAAGATACTTTAACTGGTAATATGGGTGGGTAGGATTGCTGAGTCCCAGGGCGTGGAAGAAGTTGGAGCAGGCCGCACGTGACCAGTGCTGGGTTGAGATCATTGGGTTGGTGACTGCAGCAATCCAGGTGCCAAGTATTTTAACGGCGTGTGCCTCAAAGTTGAGCAGACCAATACCACCACTATGTCGAGGGTCAAACATACATCCAGGCGCACTAGCTGTGGGCGGCCTAACCAAAGCCACCCTTTCAGAAGGGCGTATAATGAGGTGAATAAAGATGGGTAAAAGACGATGACATGAGCCCCAAACCAAACTTTAGAAAGGAGAATAGAGTTGGCTAGCACTACCCTGACTGTAAGGGAAGTTTGGCGGGCTCTAAGGGAAGCTACGCGTTATGTAACATTGTCCAGGATATGGTGCTCCATTACCATTGAGGCGTACCCTCCCACCTCCAGCCACACCCCCAAATGGCGTACCGGACCAGCGGTGGGTCTTGGCATAAAGGGGAGTACAAGCGGGGTGGATTGGGGTGGGCAGGGTAAGCGGCCCCGTGAGCTAGCTGATGAAGCAGGTAGAAAACGGGGCTCTGGTGACCAGCGGGCTTGGTACCGACCAAGGTGAATGATTTTGGTTTTGGAGGCGTTAAGTGCAGCGTTACTTACCCTGGAGTAAACCTGAATAGTAACCTCAAGTGCGCGTACATCATGATTTTTAGACACCCAAACCACACAATCATCAGCAAATGCCAACATTTTGACTGGCTCTTGGCCTTGCACATGGACACCAGTAAGGCGGGCATTTACATTGCGCAAAAGCGGGTCAAGGCTGAAGTTTTACAAGACTGGGCTAAAGGGTTTCCTTGGCATAGGCCCCTATGAGGGTGAACTACATCAGTTAGGAAGTCAGGGCCACACACAGCCATTATGGCAGATTACGTGAGCAACATCACCCAATTAATGAAACGATGGGGAGGTGGAACTTGTAAAGGCAGGCTTTGGGGTAATCCAAGTTGACTCTATCATAAGCCTTCTGCTGATCTAAAAAAACAAGTGCTCCAGTAGCCGTGGATTAGCAGACATTGGCTACAGTATGTATGTTGTCCCAAATAGACCGCTTAGGATTGAAACAAAATTTCTCAGGGGAAATGAGAGCAGAGGCAAATTCCCTTAGACGGTTGTCCATGATTTTAGTAAAAAGTTTAGTATCTGTGTTAGTGAGTGATATGGGGCGCCAGTTGGCCAAGTATAGCTTATCCCCTTTATTATACAGCGTTATCATGTAGGCCTCTTTGCCCCCAGGGAGGAGGCGCGTTTCCAATAAGCACTGGTTCATTGAGGCAAGCAGCAAGGAGGAGAAATAATTGATATTTTTTATAGAACTCATAAGGAATTCCATCTAGACCTGGGCATTTCCTGTATGGTGCACCGTGAACGGTGGACCATAGTTTGTCCTGAAAAATTAAATTTCATCAACTCCAGACAACGGGAAATGGTGCGAATATGTGCACTTTTGAAAAAATCAGCAACTTTGGTTGGTTCACCTGGATTGGAGTAATACAATTTAGAGTAATAATTTTGAACTTCATTTACCACTTTGGCTGGAGTATTTGCGATGGAGTGGTCTGGCTGCCTCACCTGTGTGCAGGCCAAGCTCTGTCGTGGTGTAAAATAATTTTTAGAAAAAGTATGCGAAACATGTGTCGCCCACCATTATATTCTTTGCCTTATACTGCACACAACCTTGATGTTTGTATTGCCTTAACAGTGCGTTGAGGTGAGCAAACATTTCTTCCCACTTGTGACCCCAAGACAGGCTGTAGCCTGCAGCAGGGACGTTAGATTTCAGGTGGTCCACTTCTTCAAGAGTGCGCAAAATGACTGCCAAGGCAGCCTGAGAGCAATGTGATGAGATGTGGTGTGCCTGGCAGATGGTGTTCGTTTTTAATTGTGATTAAGTTGACAGTGGGTCCGCACAAAACAGTATAGTAAACTCTGGAGCTGAGGTTTTGGTGTCCACCCATGAGGAAACCTGGGCGACGTGATCTCAGCTGGGCGTAGTTTTCACCACTTCAGCACCTGTGCCTCTTGGTGTGACAAAGAGAAGGAAATTGATACCATCCTGTGGTCAGATAAATTGAGTTTCGTCATCATAAAGTGTGCAACCTGAGACTGAAATTTCAATGGTGCAAGAATAAAGTCAATGCGGGACATTGACCTCAGCTGACCATTGTGCACATGGGGATGAAATATGTTTGTGAGCAGCAGTGCCTGTTGAGGCAAGGTATCAAACAACCCCAAAGTGGCCTTTAGAACGTGAAGATCTACGTGCCATTGCAGGGGGTAGGCGTTGAGGGCCAGCGGTCAGTGGCTGGGTTGGTCCAGCAGTTCATATCTCCCACCACAAACAGGACAAGGGGAAGCGGGAGGGAGGCAATGACTGAGAAGAATTCCTGTCAAGCTAGTGCACAGGTCAGGGCATATATGTTAATGGCAGCATGAACTTCGTTGTCCCACAAAAAAGATACAACAAGGAAATGGCTGTTAAGGTATGAAGATGAAGAAATAAATTTAAAATTATGGGTCGCTTATATAAGCACCCTACAGTGCTGTGACCAAAAGGAAAGGGAAGGGAGGAGCATGGTTGCCCATGTGTCCTCAGCACCATATGGATAGTGGGTTTCCTGAATGGCCAGGATATCCATAGGTAAAATATTCTTTAAAAAACTCAGTATCCTAGCCCAGAACGGTGAGGCCTTGATTCCAGCGATGTTCAACACCCCTACTGTGAAGGCTCCCCCTTTGCCTCACTTTGCCACTTTCTCCATGGTGATGGTACATGACCTCATCGCTGGGCCATCATATGTATCTTTAAGGGAATCTGTTACTTTGTATGTAGGCGAGTTTTTGTTGGACTTTTTTCCAGTCTTGTCATGAGACTTCACATTGCTGTGCGCTTGCAGTGCCCCATTGCAAGTCTGCGAAAATTCAGTAGGGAAATTGGTGGGCGAATCAGTTTTTATTGAGGCTTGGTAACATTAGTTGGGTGTTTCCAACTCACCCATTGGGTCTTCAGGCTGGGTGGCCCAATCTGATTGGTGGATGGATTCACGAGCAACTTCTGCAGTGAATGACTTGATGACCTCCTGGAGCTGGGCAGTTGGGATCACAGATGCGGCCAAAGCCGCCGCTTTGGCTGCCACTCTTTGGGACTGCTTGGACTTCTTATGCTTCTGCGGGGACAAAGGTTTGACTTGCATGTAGCACCCCTGCACGCCCCACAGGAAGGCGGCGTCAGTGTCTATAGCCAGTTCATAATGGGCGTCTGCACTGCTCATTGCATCTGGGATGATTTCGTTTTGGGTAATGTCATCCTTGGTGGGGCAGGTGTGAGCCTTGTGGCCAAAAGCATGACAGAAGGTGCAGGTAGGAGGCGCGCTATCCACGGTGACATGGAATGGGCGGTATTCTAGCCCATCAATTTTCACAAAAGCAGTGTGGGAGATTTGGGTCAAATCTTCCAAAACCCCTGCAGATGGGATGAGTACAGCAATTGCTTTGCCCGTGCACAGGTCCATCATATGTGTAAAGTGCTGCATCTCAAAGGATTGGATTTCCTCATATTTTTTGAGCCCAGCCATTAGGTGGTGTTCCAGCACAGTGCGCTTAATTGTTGTAGGTAGGAAGTCAAATGTAACGAAAATTTGATTTGATTTAGTCCAACAAGTGCACTTCATGTTGACCACCCATTGACCATCTGGGAGGTCCACCACCACCCGCAACTTTGCAGCTTTGTCTGCTGCTTGTTTGATTTTGAACCCAAGATCCAACCAACCTCAGGGCATGGAGTGCAGTGCAACATACACTGCATTTTGGAAATGGGTGTGTACATCTCCACAAAACTTTTTTCAAAGCGCCGTTTGTTGATTATCAAGGAAAAATTGCACCCTGTGCTCCACTGATGACAGGGGCTGTAAATGCAGAGTATTGATGAACTGGTTACATTTTGTCTTCCAGGACAAAATTTCTGGGGAAATACTGACCACCAGTTTTTACTTTTATTTAGGCCGCTGGTGTCACCTGGTCATTTACAAAACTTGAATGGTGTGGGTCCCGCTCCTGTGCCCTTTACTTTGCTCACCCAACTGCTACCCAACATTGGGTGCACACTAATCTCCAAATGAGGTTATCAAACTTACCTAGACTTGAATTTTATATATTGCAAAAATGTTTGCAATGAGAGAGAAAAGTTTAATATTGCAAATTAGCAATCACCTAATTTTGAGAGCAGCTTGAAGCCTTGATGCAAGGCGCATTGTAGGAGTGTTATTTAATGCACCCAAAGTTGAGAAGCAAATTACTAAATTTAGTAATCAGCCAATATCCAAAGAAAGTACAATGAGCCAAAACCCAGAAGCGGGACCTAGTAAAAAGGCCCCTTAATACCCAGGTTCAGGGGTAGCCACTGCAAGACGGAGCTTGCACATACAAGGATTGGCTCAAATGAGTGAAAAAAGAAAGCAGCAGTCAGAAGTCATCTGACTAGAGGATCTTTAAAATCCTCTTATCAAAACCTTCAAACCCAACTATTTCTCAATAATTTATTCAATTTAAACCTTGATTTATCCCTTCTTTGTATAAAATACTTTGTTTTATATCTTAATAATAAACCTTTTTACAAAATCCTAAGTTATTCTTTTTTGTTTGAATTTGTGTTTTATCAAGTTATCAATCGCCAGTATCCAGTCTGGGATTGACCAATCTGTAGTAATCGCCAGTAACCAGTCTAGTATTAACATGTTTGCAAAAAACACTCTGTCAAGGATACCTTAGTGCTGATAACGCCAAGGAAGAGATTGAAAAGGTTCCCATTAAGCCACAAAGGCCAACATGTGTCAAGAAAATCCAAGAGTGTCAAAGTGGTTGACATGGGTGTGTACATGGTAAACCAAGTGATCAATGCACCAAGGGGCAGCATCTGAGAAGGATTCTTTTAGTGAGAGAAGTTGTGATGTTAGCAAAGGTATTCTGGTGCCTAATTTTCTCGGAGTAGACCCCTTGAGCAGTGAGTCAGCCTCCAAAAGTTAAGTGAGCAAGGCTAACGCGCTCACTGTCCTGAGCCCTTCCATTAGAAAAAATAGCGGGCTTAGGGTACACCCTTAATTAACGTTGGGTTTCCTGTGAGGCCCCTCATCTCTATTTCATAACAAGTCAAGGAGCAGAAAAAATTAATTTTTCTGCAAAGTTCAATTTGGTCAAAAATTACATCAAGGAAATTGAGAAAATCTATGACAATGTTTGAGCACAATTGGGTGAATCTAGACCTAAATCTGAAAGGATTGCTAATACAGAAATTGATTCAGCAGAAACCACATAGAGGATAAGAAAAACTATTAGGAAAAAATCAAGATATGTAAGGATTCTGGAACCCTGACAAAAAAGAAAAATTTTGCAGCAGGAACCGCAAAATGGAGCTCCTGCAATGTGCAAACCAGGACATGACACAAAAGTCCTAGCGTTTTTGGAGAAGATTTGCGCTTCCTGTTGTAAGAAATATTCTACAGATTCACCCCTCAATTCCTCCAAATATAAAAATCAATTGCTCTGCTGATGGTAGAGTGCTGGGCTAAATATTTGTATACTTAATAAAACTTAAAATTTCGCCAAATTTACTCTAAGATTTTTATAAATTTTCAACTATCCTGGATGTCTAAAAGGAAACACTTCAACCAATGAAGGGTCTGCACTCATTTGCATCAGTTATGATTGTGGCCGTCATGTTGGTTTTTTCTGCTGTCACATCCCTCAGCATTAAAACCTTTAAGAGCCATCCCCTAAAAGTTTTGTATGAAGCCCCTTCTTAAAAGAAAGAATATCCAGAGCACCAAGATGAGCGAAACAATCAATCATTCAATCTAATCCACCACAATTATAAAAAAATGAAAACACTAATTTAGCAGATGCTACTCATGGGGACACTGTTGGATTGAACCTAACAAAGCAATTAACACCCCTAAGTATTAAGTGCATGTCTAATTGAGTTGGGAGTATGTCATAAATGCAAATCACAGATGAACAGAACAGTTTCCTCCCACAGACCCAGGCAGTCCAACCTCAATGCCTGAAGCGTGGTCATATTACTGCCAGAACTTAGTCTAGTGGTCAGGGCAGGAATGATGTTCATAGAGCAATACTCTCTGCATTTAACCCCGATTGGTTCTTATTCACATATCATCAGATTAGCAATTTATGGACTGTGTATCCTATCATGGGTATGGAGTGCCCAGATGGAAGCCAAGTCTTTCTTGGCATATCAGTTGTCTGACATAATAACCTAACCAATTAACACCGCTGTCATGTAATTGGCTCAGGATCAGCTGCACCTTAGCTTTTCAACAGCTAAACAGAGCTTGTATGGGCTTATGCGCGCCCTCATGACCTTTTGGTCATGGGTGGCATTGATCAAGGCCATCAAAAAAGCATTGCTCTTTCAAGCAGCGAAACCAATTTCCCCCCTCATGTGCCCAAGCGTGCAACATAACAGTGATAGGACCCACCTCATGCCCCTCAGATGATTTAGTTCACCAGGTTCTGGGAGATCTGGCGGAGCTCAAATTGTGAGCAACCTTAAATGAAAACATCGAGGCTTCCTTAGACCAACATTTCTGGCACTACTGGACACCTTAGAAGGCAAAGCCAAAATCTGGGCCCGCATACTGTTGTACTAAAATTTGCACCTGAGGGAGTCACCTTCCATACTTTTCACGATTGTTTGACCATGGTAGCTACTCCATCATCAAGGCTGAAATTCCTGTTATAATTTTTCAACAACAATATTTGGTCATGACTTCTCTGATCCCCCAGTTTTTGTTATCATAAAAATCATATAAAATTAGATCTCTTTGGATATTTTAATATATAATTCAAGGTTGGTCGACCTTGGGATAAATACCACACTGAGAATTTTTCTAGCCAGTAAAGGTTTTGAACTCAAAATCTGCACTAGGGTGGAAGCAGTTTTACCTGCCTGGCTAACTACCCTTATTTGGACTTTATATTAATCTTGGTTGGTTTTATTTCCGCTCATTCTCACTTTCAAGCGATTTTATAAAAAAAGAAGTTTATTTTACCATCGCTGTCTGTCCACGTCCATTTTCCTAATAATCATGTCAGTTGATTTACCACCTGCTGCTACAATGTGGGGTAGCGGTGCTCCACATTTAGCATTTTACACCCTGCAAAAACGCATTTGCACAGGGTAAAATAGCCCGCCATCTTCTTCCAGAAATTTTGTCCCCCATGGAACTTATCACTCCACCTGGCATGCATCCACCCTTCTTGCCCCATCATCTCGCCCTCCCTCATTCCACTATCCAATTTTGCTTACAATTCGATTATGGGCGTTTATTCACATATGCTGACAAAGCAATTGTTGAATTAGCCACCGCTGCATTTGCGCTGGATGGCTTTATTGATTTCCACCCATTTAAGGGCTATTTTGAAAGGCTTCCAGATGTAGGAGGACGCTGCAACAGTGGATTTAACTCTCTTTATTTATAAAAATACTCCCATAACTACTACCCATACTTGCCTTCCTTCAGACACCACATTGGTGGTATCCTTTGCATCCCTCCAATCTCACCTCCCACCCCATATTTCATATGATCAATTGATGGCGGGGCTTCTGGATTATGGTACACAGCCCACCCTTGTCTTCACCATTCTTTCTGGTGCAAAGCGCCTTGCTGCACCTCACGCCACTGCCACCATAATCCCACACCACCCTGCCATAGCCCAACAAATCCCCCCATGCTCATATCACAGCAGCGCCTGAGCATTTCTTTTGAGCTTGGGTGGATAATGGTCACCAAATTTGCCCCTTTTTTTGGACTCAACCATTAAAAAAAATCTTGCCCCTGAGCCACTTCCTCTGGTGTGGCTTCTGAACCACATTCTGCAGATTCTGAATGGGGCATTTTATTGCCCCCTCCCACTCAACATTCTCAATTGATAGGCCAGAGTGGGAAATTGGCCACCAAATCAACTGCCCACATTAACCCACCCAATTTCACCCCTCACTAATCAGAGTCAGGCCTGGACCACCATTTGCACCCAAGCAGCCCATACAACTCCTATGCACCCAAATTCTTCAACCACTATTCTTGTGAACTAAAATCCATGGGACCTATTGGCTGAGATTGATGAATCAGGTAATATTATCACAAATGAGGAATCCAGTGAACCTCTCAGCCAGCTCAATTATGGTTGGGACAAATTTTTCATTTCTGACTTTGACAATACCCTATCCCCCAAGTGATTTGCTCCTAAATGCGATGCCATCCTCTACCAAAGTGACCACCAGCTCACCTTAGCAGAGGTGGCCTCACTCCATTTACCAAACCTATGCAAAGCAGCGGCCCAATCAGTGGCTCAATTCCATCAAGGGCTGACCACACTCATCTTCCCCCTAATTTCCCCAAAGCTGCATGAGGTGAAATTACCAAGTTGTATGATGATGCCAAAGATGCTGTCATGCATGTGGTAAAACTAGAAGATTTCGACCCATCTTCTAAAATCACCCAGCAAAATATAACCAATTCTGCCCAACTCCTCTGAAGCTCGCCTTCAAGCTGACCATAATCTAGAGGAATTAGTTGAAGCTATCTTCCAAGCTGATATTGAAGGAGAGAACCAATTTTTCACTTCCATCCACCCCTACCACACTGATGCCCCAACGCCCTTGATCTCCGTTTTTGTCCGTTTCTAAAACTATAATGATTCTGTTGTGAAGAATATGTCTGTGCAAGAGCTGCTCAACCCCCTCACCCTCTGCCATGGTGGGTTAGCGGTTTCCGCTCCCCACCTGGTTGGAGGTTTTGTTTTGGGGTTATTGTTCCGTTTTTTCATTCGTTTGGTTCTTTTGCTCATTGAGTATTGGTAATGTACATCGCCTGGTCGGCGTACCTCAAATAAATTTTAATTTATAAGATATGATCATGAGTTTGGAGGACCATATTAAAACCTTACATCAACTAAAGGAGATCCTTCAACTATGAGTGAAAATTGCTATTGCTGCGTTCTAAACTTCTCTCAACCAAGGAGAGTGATCACACATGGCATGGTACAATGGGCCCCAAACTTTAGTAGGGGCGTACAAACTAGACCAGAAGATTGAAGAACGCACAGGAGTCTGAACTAAAAAAACCAGTCACCCTAAAGCCATACGTACAATGTACCAAACCAACCCATCCACACATAATAACGGGGTACTTGTATTATCTGACAATGAGGAAAAACTGAGCATCAAAATGGATACAGAACAAGGTTTAATAACAGATAACGCAGCTGCCACCAGTCCCTCAGAAATAGATCAGCAAGGCGTCTTCTCTTGTGCGCCAGAGTTATTGGCCCTCACTCCTTACATCCCTCCAATGGTTTGTGGTGGAGAGGTCGAGGTGGTTTCAGCCTCAGGTAACAAAACTTCAGCACGCTGTATCAAAACCACACAACATGACCAGCCCACTCTCCTATCACATGAATCACTCAAACAGTATATGGAGGCCCTGGGGGATTCTAGTAATTTAGGGCAACCTGCACAGACCTAGGCTCATGAACTTGGTCCAGTTATGTATCAGACAGAGCCCCAGACACCGTATTTATACCAGCGGATCCAGAGGCCCCTGCATTGTCCCCCTACCAGTTGTAAACAATGTTACAAATTGAGGAGGAACGTCGTTGTAATCCCATAACCAAAGACCTCAGCCACGTACATCCATTGAAAGATATATCAAACCCCACACAGGCCCCACTCTTATATGCTCGGACAACAGCAATGCCTTCCCAATTTCTTGAAAAAATCACAGGATTATTCCACAATTGCGACCACACCGTGGGAGTATGTGCTAGAACAGATTCAATAAATTTGATTATACTTAATCCTTGTTTTTCGTGGACATTACAGTTAGTTCTAGATGGGCGTTGACGAATGCATCAATTAACACAGGAGTGTTGATGAACTTTATTGGTCTTAAAATGGCTCAGGAATTATACCTGGGGGTTACCATGGGGGCGCCCATCATGGGGCCTCCAAGGTATCTAAATGGTCACCCTGTTTCTATGAAAGACATTACATTTCCCAGCCCATGGCATCAGTTTAAGCCAATTTCTCAACAATTCTAGACCTTTTATACCCCATGATCCTGGGGGTAAGATGGTGGCAATGACAGGCAGTTACCAACAACCTCAAGCAAAATATGCTCATTTTCTCAACATACTATCACTCTGGCGAAATTTCCCTGCTTCCCACGTTGGCAAAAGGAAACGCTCTGGCGGCTATGGTTGAATACTTCACTTTGAGTGTATTAGCCAATCTTCCACAATGCCCTCAATTTTAGAACCATACAAAGAGATTTTTGACGTGGGCAAGGTTTACTGCTTGCCACTTCACTCTATGTTTGACGTCAACTTACACCTAACGGTGTACCTCATTAAGATTAATTTTCCACTATACCTGTATCCTGCCGCTGAGTATTAAGAATTAAAAATTTGTATTGATGATATGATAGCCAAAGGATGGTTAATAAGAAAACTCAATGTGTTATCCCCATGGTATTTGCCCAAAAACCTGAAGGCACCTTGCAACCTTTTATGGATTACAGACAACTAGATAATGCCACAGTGCCATATCCATGCCCCCTCCTACTGGAGGCTGCAATCTCTCCAAACAATCACTAAGTTAAAATTATTTTCAAAATTGGACTTAGTAAACGCCTTTCAATAAGTCTTATTGAAGGAGGTCCAATAGTGGCTGACAGCTATCTGCACACGCCATGGCATATACCAATTTATGGTCATGCCGTTCAGGCTGAAAAATGCTCCCACCACTTTCCAGAGGGTAACCAACCATTCATTAGGTGACCTCCGCTTTACATGCACAGTAGAATATATAGACAGCATCTTAATCAATTTCTCTACACCAGAGCAACATGAGAAGGGTTTGGTGGTGGTGGCGGCTGCCTTGCAATGTGCAAGCCTGCACTTGAAGCCTTCAAGATGTGAATTTTTCAAAGATGAAGTGCAGTTCATTGAGAATTTGGTACTTAAAGATAGTTGCGCCATTGCTCTCTCTAAACTGGAAGTGCTAAGGATGTGGTCAATGCCCACCACCCAGAAGCAGATCCACAGCTTTCTAGAGTCCATCACTTTCTTGAAAAACTCTCCTCAGAGATATTGGAACTAGCCGCCCCTGCCACCCACTAACAGGAAAAAACGCGCCATCCATCTGAATGGCGGATACCAGCGGGCCTTTGAAGCCATTAACACGTTGAGTGCCACATCAGTCACTGGTGGTTGACGCGGCCTAAACAGAAAGTTCAGTGCCAGTCACCGTTGACTGACGTGGCACTCAACGTGATAAAATAATTTTTAAACTAGTAACCAGTTCTGAGACACACCGATGAAGATAAACCATTTATTGTTGCATGTGTTGCCTATGGCACAGCTGTGGGGGCAGTATAGCTCCAGGAGCACAATGACCGCAAACACCTGGTGTCATACTTCTCTAGGAAATTTATGGGCGCCAAATGATCATGGGCAATATATAATAAAGAGCTGGACATGGTATAATGGGCAATGATGCACTGGCGGTATTTGCTTCAGATAGAAAAGCACACAGTGACAGTGTGCACAGATCACAAGTTATTTATAATTTCACAAGTTGCAGAAATCAGAACACAAACAAACCAGAACACACCGTGCCCTGTGCAACTTAAGCTTAAATATAAGTTTGTCAAAGGCCGTACACACATATTGCCAGACATAATGAGCAGAAGCCTGGCAGTCAAGCCTAATCCTGTGAAAGGGTCAGATTAATTACAGTGATTCCCCCAAATAGGTGCTTTCTGAGCCACCTAGAGACCTGCAACGATCACTGCAATATAATTCCCACAATACCTACAACCACATTCCCCAAGGCAATAACTGAACCCACCAATAAAACCACTTGCATTTTAATACAAGAAACCACCAAACCAGACACAATCAGCGCTGATGGTTCCCTCCTGGATATAGTACTAGATGCACAATCAGAAGCTATTGAAGGACAAGCGCTTGGGGCCAAATACAGGTGTGAAAAAGCCCCACTTATTAGTACTCAAAAATGTATAGAGTGATTTATTTCTGAGATCACATATGGGTACCTGAAAGTTCACATTCTCAAGTCATAAAGAAATATCATGATCCACTGACAATGGGATAAACTGGAGGCAAAAAGACTATCAGCCTAATAAAGAGAGCTACAACTGGAGCAGAGTGAAAAAAGGTGAGCCATCTTGGATAGAACGTTTCCTACCTGCGAGAAATCAAAATCTGACAGAATGGGGTTAAATGGGCCTTTACATCTACTGCAACAAGCAGTGGGACCATGGACGTTAGTATCATTTTGACTTTATAGTTGATCTTCCCACTTCAAAAGGGTTTGATGTGATCATGGTAATTGTGGACAGATTCACAAAATATGGCCTGTTTATTCCATTTTTAGCTACAAACATGGCTGAAGACATGGCCCATTTATTTTTGACCCACATCTTTACCATGTTCATGGTACTGCAAGAGATATCAGTGATAGAGGACTGCAGTTTACTTTGAAGTTATGGGATGCCATGTGCAAAACACTGCACATTAAACAATGCCAATTGTTGTCTTTCCACCCCTAGTCTGATGGACAAACAGAGAGGATCAATAAGCCACTTGAGCAGTACCTCTGGTGCTACGCCACCGCTGCTCAGGACACATGGGCAGGTGAAATGGCCTTATCCAGTTATTGTACAATAATTCTCTGCACTTCTACAGTAATGTCGCCTCTCTAAGCCAATTTAGGTTAAACCCTACTTTTGAAATTGGAACCCAGATACACTCAAACATCCTCATGGCGGATAATTTTGCATCTCACTTACAGAAGATACACCAACAGGTGCAGAGGCAACTAACAAAAGTCTCATGGGATGCCAAGCGTTTCGCAGATTGAAAACGTAGAGTTGCGCCAGAATAACAGTTGGGCGACCTGGTGATGGTGGACATAAAATAATCTTGATCTTAAAGTACCATGCCAGAAACTGGTCTGTAAGAGGGAAGGACCATTCCCCATTAGAAAAGTTTTGCGTAATGGGTCCTTCAATGTGGACTTATCACTGCACTGGAAATTTACAAATCTTTCCATGCATCAGCACTGTCACCTTTCAAGGCAAAAACCCGTGGAGATTTAACTACTGTTGGTAGAAGGGAGTACCAGAATTTGAGGTGGATGAAATTTTGGGTTAGAGAAAAATCAAATGGGGAATCTAATACCTGTTGGCGTTGAAAGGATACCTTGCCTATGACAACAGTTGGTTTCCACCCCACAATTGTACTAAATGCCATTATCTAATCACTAACTGCCATGCACAAACCCTGCTGCCCTGGTGCCTACTGCTACAAAACCCAAGACCATAGCAGCTATTAAGCTTCCCATACCCCACAAGAACTATGCTCTTGTATGGTCCCTGGAGGGAGGAGTAGAACTATCCTTTTAGGAAAGGGTAATGTAAGGATTCCTATTGCACCTACAAAGTAAAACTAGTTGATTTACCCTTTTGATCAAAAAGGGGGATAGTCCTGAGCCCTTCTGTTGAAAATATTGGAATTAGGGCACACCCATGATGAACTTTGGGTTTCTGTCACAGATTTGGCTAATAAGGACTAGACTGGGCTCCCTTTCAGGGTGCGCAAGCACCAGAGGAGGGCCCAGAATGCCAAAGGCATAGCAGTCTGAGCGACTAATAAGAGTGGGGTTCTATGGGAGACATGAGGAAAATAAAATTCCAGTAACGTACTGAAGCCCCCCAAGGCAAACCAGATGGTTGCATTAGGAGCAACTGCGAGTCTTGTGGGGCAACCCCCAATGGTGGGAGAGGCAGGGAGGACAACGACTCCTCCAGGGTTCGCAATTTCTGGCCTTTAGATTTAATAGGGGGGCTTGCGCACCAGCGAGGGATGGCACAGAGGCCACCACGTGGTTGGAAGTGTGAGCGGAGGTAGAGTAAGACCAATGAGAGGGGTTGGGACTGAACTTTCCCTGGAGGGGGCGCTCCAGGTTCCACAGGCGGGCTGAGCCATTGGCAGCTGAGGTGTTTATGGATGCTAAGTCCATGAGTGGTGGATGGGGGCGCTTGGGTGCTGCTCTAGCTGAGGAGCAGTTTTGGAGGACTTGGCAACTGAATTTATGGAAGGGTTTATCATTAAATGGATGCGCAGTAATGAACGAAGCAGCAGTTCCATCATCAGAGGTGAGGCGAATTATTGCATTTATGATCTTCTGTCATGTGGAAGGGTCAAGTGACCAGATAACCCAGTTGGCGAACATCAGCAGGAGAACTTGGGCAATGGCACGTTTCGTCAGATCAATCAGCAGAATTTTTATAAAATTAATAAGGCAGATGGAGGCTGTGACAAGCTAGACAGGGAATTTAAATTTTATTAAGCGAAAGATAAGAGAATGAACTGACAACTTCCCCTGTCCAGGGCAGTTGCCTTGAGAACTGGGCAAAATGCATGGGAAGGTATCGTTGGATTGGCCATTCGGGGTTTGGCAATGGGATTTGGTGGCTGGCTCAGAGGGGGGTAAAATTATGCTTCAGATTTTGGCAAAAGTCAAGAAAACTTTTGCAAAATTTTCCAGATTCCTGGGGCCAAACCAAGTTGATACTACCAATCTGGGTCCTTGTCATCCAAGTTGGCCTTTTTGCATGGTTTGGGAGTTCCAGATTCATCCTAGGAGGCAGAGGCCCTTGGATTGGATTGTTTGTGATTTGAACTGACCCCAAATTAGAATACTCATGCAATATGAACTCCCTGGATCTGTTTTCAGAGCATTTGGGGCAGATAGTCTGAGTCATTTGGGACCTGATTCGAGATTTAAGCTGCATCCTGATCTAATTTCTGGTGCAGGCCAGTCCAGACTGGCTATGTCGGGATTCTCCCTTAAATGGAGGAAGCCTCAACTAGGGGTCTTAACCCGCCTATGGGCGGATGCCAGAACGGGCTCCCCATTAACTTGGGGTAAGCCTGATCTGAAGTATCGGGGACTGACCCCAGTAATTAAATTATCTTTTATTTAATTTGGCATTATAACTAATGCTAAGGATGCTGACCACTCAATTGGGTCACAGCAGAATCGCTTTAGGTGCTCGCACCAAATCAATTATCCTTTTTGGGTGCATCCTTGGCATAAGTCGCTGGTGCGCCCATTACCCTTGTAATATTATTTGTTTGTTTTCTCAATTGTTGTCAGCAATCAATGCTGAAACTTTCTGATAATTTCCTTCCCAATCCATTGAGGTCATATAGATACCTTGAGAATCCTTTAACAAAATTACCATTTTCCTTCAATCTTATTTCCGTTTTTAGCTTTATTTTGGGCCTTAATGGCCTTTAAACTCGCTGGGGCTTTGAGGCCCTGTTAATAGGGATCAGGTGGGAGTTCCTTCCCTGAAAACCTGACAGGCTCCTCCAGTCTAGAATTTTCAGGCTGGGCTCTGATGTTGGGAAATGATGTTTCCCCTAAAATTCTGATATAGTTTACCTGGGGATTGGGGGATCCCAGGGGCCTGTCCATGCCCCCTGGTGTGCACAATCTCCCTGCAGACTCCTTCTATCAAACCTACCAGGGTTGAGGAGGGGGAAGAGGTGGGGATGGGGTATCTTTGGGTGGGAAGGCAGTCACCCAGCGCTCATCTATCACATGGGCTAGGTCGCTCAGCTGTGACAGAGGGTCCACTGGAGCCTTGTGACCCCTTTTCGTCCGAAAAGGGTGTTGATCCCTATCCAGTTGCAAGGGATGGTCCCCAGGACTTAAACTACCCTTTCCTTTTTTGACAGGGAGGATTCCACCCCTGGGGGCATGGACCAAGGCATAATTCTTGTGCAGCTCTGTAGCTATAAGGCCATGATGACCACAATCTTCTGAGGAGGGGGGCTGTTGGGTGGGAGGTGTGGAATTCCTCTATCAGGTCCTTGCAGTTTGTACAATTGCGCATGCTCACCCAGCTGTTCTCATATGAGGGTAACCTTTCTAGGCGACCAAGTACTGAACAGATTGGTGGGACCTCTGGGAAGGCAAAATGGCCTCCACCTCTGCTTCCTGAGATTCCCTGATGATGATTAACTCTGGGGGATGTTGGCCTTTCCACCTTAAAGGGGGTTAGGAGGAGGTGTAGAAGACATTGTGCTTCTTCCAGTGCGTAGGCAGTCTCAAGCGGTAGGCTCCATTGCCTAAATCCTTCTCAACCTCTAAGGGTCCTGAGCATTTAGCTGCAAGCTTACGGGTGGGGGCTTTCAGGGAAGGTTGTGGGTATCTAACATGACAAGGGAACCAACCTTGATCTCATGCCCCAGAAGGCGCTTTTGATCAGCGAACTTCTTGTAGTCATCAATGGACTTTGTCAAGTGTTCACAAACCAGGTTTTGCATCTTGCAGAATGAGCTTACATGGTCTATGGCGGCGGGAACTGCTGAGGAGAGTTGGGGGCCAATCTGGAAAGAGGGGTTATACCCCAGAATAGTCTCAAAGGGAGAAAAGCTGGTTGAGGAATGGAGGGAGTTGTTGTATGCAAACTGTGCTAGAGGTAGATCCTTGGCCCAGGTGTCTTGTGAGGCCGTCACATAGCAGCGCAGGTACTGATCCAATACCTGTTCACCCGCTCAGTCTGCCCATCAGACTGGGGGTGGTAGGCAGTGGATCTACAGGGCTTGACGTGAAGGAGAGTTAGCAACTCTTACTAGAACCAGGCCGTGAACTAGTGTCCCCTGGCACTCACTATCTCCTTGTGGAGACCAAACATGGCAAAGACAAGGGTGACAAATAAATTTGCAGTCTCCACCGCATTAATAGAAGAGAGGCAGGAGATGAAGAGTGCAAACTTGGTAAACAAGTCCAGGACTACCATGACCACATCTGAGCCACAGGAGGGTGGGAGCTCCACAATGAAGACCACTGAGACTGAGGTCCATGGCCCCTCGGCCTGCTGCAAAGGGTGTAGCAATCTCTTCTTCCCAGGACAATCCAATTTCGCCCAGGCGCAGGTGACACAATGAGAGCTCCAAGCGGGAATGTCCTTTGAGGACCCAGGCCAGTTGTAGGTTCTCTTTATGAGATTTGAACACTTTTTGGTATCAGGGTGATCGATGGTCTGGGGGAAATGATGTTCCTCAATGACACGGCTGCATAGGGAGGATGGAAACCAAACTAAATTGCGGAACCAGATTGTTACATCCTGCAAAGTATATGGAGCTTTCTTGCGATGCATGGACTCTAAGTCATCAAGAAGCTCGATTCCTTCAGGGCAGCAGGTTTGGGAAGCGAGGACACGGAGGAGGAGCGGAGTGTCAGGGTCCAAGTCAGCGCAGGATACAGTAGGGGGGCCAATGAGAGGATTTGGGAGGGGGCACTACAGCAGTAAGGTCTAGTGGTTCTTCCCCCCATTGGGAAAGAGGGAGGGGTTTCAGCTGAGCATGTCTGGTAAAACATTCAGGGGACCTTTAATGAATTCATACTTAAAATGGAACCACAGAGGTCTTGATATGTGTGAGTTTACCAATATACTAGCTTCTGAGGTTTGCGGTAGTAGAGCAATGTCTTATGGTCTGTCTGAGCGGTAATTTTGTGCTGGGCGCCCTGCAAGAGGATTCACCAGTGGGTGAGTGACTACACCATCGCCGCTAGCTCATTGTCATATATCAGTCATGCTTGCTCTGTTGAGGTGAACTAATGGGAGTAATAAGCCACCAGGTACTTGGTTCCCTCATGCTCCTGTAGCAGCACGGCACCCACTGCCACTGACAAGGTACCGCAGGCTACTATGTAGGGGTGGGAAGTATCGGCATGCCACAGGATGGGGGCTGTGAGAAAAACCTCCTTGATAGCCTCAAAGGCCTGCTGGCACTCGGAGGACTATTTAAAAGAGGCGTTTTTCCCAGTGAGGGGGTTCAGGGGTGCTGCCAGTTGAGCAAGAGCGAGGGAAATTTTTTTAAAAAAGGTGATAGTTCCAAGAAAGCTGCAAAGTTGCTTCTGTGTGGTTGGGGTATGCCAATACTGAAAAGCCTCCATCTTGCAGGGGGGACGGCATAATCATCCTTCAGGACAAGCTTCCCTAGGAAGGTAACCTCATCCTTGAAGAATTCGCACTTGGAGGGTTTAATGAAAAGTCCTGCCTTGTGGAGGGCTGCCGCTACTGCTTCTAGGTCCCTGGCGTGTTGCTCAGGGGTGGGGGAATGGACCAAAATGTCATTGATATAGGCCACCTCACATGTGAAGTGCAAGTACCCCAACACATTGTCAATGAGGCGCTGGAAGGTGGCTGGTGCATTCTTCAGGCCAAATGGCATCACTCTGAACTGGAAAAGCCCCTGGCCAGTGAAGATGGCTGTGAGCCATTCCTGTCCCCTCACCACCCTCACCTGATTAAAGGCGTTCACCAAGTCCAACTTTGAGAAGACGCGAGACTTGGCAATGGCTTGAGCAATGCTCTGATCTAAGGGTAAGGGGTACGGGTCAGGGATGGTGATGTTGTTGAGATGAGCATAGTTGACGCAGGGGCGCAGGGACCCATCTGCTTTCTTGGCGAAAACTATGGGGGAGGCGACCGGGGAAGACTTCTTGATAAGACACCCCTTCTCAAGCATCTCATCCAGCCAAATGCCCAAAGCCCTATCCTCTTCCTCTGTATAAGGGTAGAGGGGGCAGTTGATTTTAACTAGATCAACTGTCAGTTGGAATGTCAAGTCATATTCGGAGTGTGAGGGGATTTTGGATGCCAGTGATATGTCGAAGATGGGCTTATATTGGGCTAGGAAGGAGGGAAAGTACAGAGGGAGGTCAACTAGGATGGGGCTAAGTGGGGAGATGGAACTGAGAGATGTGCCCTGGGGAAGGGTTTTTAGCAATGGAAACTCACCACTCAACTTGAGGTTTGTGAACAACAAGGAGTTGGTTACAAGATTAATGTGAACTTGTTGGCGGCGCCACCAGCCCATTCATAAAATTAAAGGGTAGATCAAACCCTGTACAGCTGAGAAGTGGTCAGTAAACCCAAAGTCATGAACTTAGAACTGCAATGGGCTTCAGATGCGGTAGGACTTCATGGACTCTGACGAGGTGTTCAGGATGCATGAAGCTTCCTCCATTATTAGGTCCAAGGAATGTGCCACTCCAAAGTCAATAAAGTTACCCACCGCTCTGGTGTTGAGGAGAGCTTGCACTGTGATTTCCCCTGACTCAGAGGGAAAGGAAACTGGGAACAGGAAGTACTCTTGGCCCTTCTTATTAGGATGAGAAAGTGAAAGGGCAGCCAAGGAGGGGGCATGACCAATCATCAAGTGAGACTGGCCCAGAGGCACAAGGGTGGAGTGCAACTGATAAGGGGTCTCTGCTGCTTCCTTGTCCCAAATGGGTAGTCGAGGGTTAATGCGTACACTCACTCTACTCTCTTCAGGGGGAGGCGAGGTCACCCAGGGGAATGATAGCACTAAACTGAGCAGACTCTGAACGCTGGAGACCCAGCGGCCCAGCCTCTTGATCTGGGCTGGGGGCAGGTAGTGCTATAGGCAGGTTTTCTCTGGGGGGAGGTACCTGAGGTGGCCACCAAGGGGGAGCAAAGGGCAGCAAGTCCAGTGGGGCGCTTCCCTTGGCTGTGACCACCGGCAGGGGTAGGTGTGGTATGGGGTACCCTGGGGCGGCAATGGGACACATGGGGGTGTGAAAGGGCCTGACCCCAATTGCACAGGCCACAGAGAATGCAACTTCTAAGGATCCAGGGAGAGGGTCCCAAGCTTTGTGGGCCGCCGCAGTGGGGTCCAAGGCAGCACGGAATGTGAAGATGGCGATTTAATCAGGGATGGGTACAGTGGGAGCCAGGACTGTGAAGGCCTCGATCAGGGAGGGTAGGTCCATGGCTTTCTGTCCCAAGGTAAACAGATGGATGAGGTGCGCTGGTCTTGACTCAGGGGCCTGGACCGCCAAAGTGACCAGTGCCAACAAGGTGGTGGAGTTGCCTGACTTTGCAGCAGAGCGGAGCACTCCCCTGACCCAACAACGAGCATCCCCATCCAGGGCGTTGAGGAGAGCCATGCTCTGCTGTGCATCAGAGGGAAGTGGGTATTTTCCACCATCAGCAGTAAGGTGCACCTGGAGCTCTTCCAGGATGCCTAGGATTTGATCGGCCACTTCATCAGAAGAACACGGGGGGTCACCTAACCCTATCACGTTAACTGATGGAATGGCACTTGCCACTGAAGCTCAGCGGGGTGGGGACCAATTCAGCAGAGCCTGGCAGCAGGCCCAGATTAACGAGGCCACCAACAGCAGGAGAAGGTCAGGTCACAGAGGGAGAGCACATTCAGAGTGAGGGCGTAGGTCAACGCTTCATCTGTGCCAGTGAGAAGGGCGGAGAAGGCTGAGATTAGTGGACATTTCATTATGTCACAGATTTGGCTTATAAGAACTAGACTAGGCTCCCAGTCAGGGTGCGCGAGCACTCAGTGGAGGGCCCAGAATGCCAAAGGCATAACGGTATGAGCTACTAATAAGAGTGGGGTTCTATGGAAGAAATGAGGGAAGTAAAAGGTTAGTAACGTACCGAAGGCCCCCAAGGCAAACCAAATTTTGCATTAGGGGCAACTTTGAGTCTTGCGGGGGCAACCCACAAGGGCGGGAGAGGCAGGGAGGACAATGACTCCTCCAGGGTTCGCAGTTGCTGGCCTTTGGATTTGAGTAGGGGGCTTGCACGCCAGCAAGGTAAAGGCACAGAGGCCACCGCATGGTTGGAAGTGTAAACGGAGGTAGAGTAAGACCCACGAGGGGGTTGTGTAAGTCTTGGGGACCAGCCCCTTCAACTGGATAGGGAGCAGCATCCCTTTCGGACAAAAAGGGCCCAAAGGCCCAAGTGGACCCCCTGTCACAGTTGAGCGACCTGGCGCACATAGTTGATGAGCGCTGGGTGAATGCCTTCCTCCTAAAGATAATCAGATCTCTCTCCTCCCCCTCCTCAACCCTGGTAAGATTAATAGAGGAGACCTGCCAGAAGATTATGCAGTCCAGGGGCCATGGGCGGACCCCTGGGACCCCTCATTCACCAGGGAAAACATACCAAAATTTTGAGGAAATTGCATTGCTAGTATTGGAGTCCAGTCTGCAAATTCCAGGCTAACGGAGCTGGTCCAGACTGGCTGGGTCCTAAAATCAGATTGGAAATCAATAAGGATTTTGAACCAGGTTACAAGTGACTTGAACCAGTAGCCCCTACCCCTGGAACAGATCTGGGAAGTTCAGATTATGTAAACAAACAGATCGAGAGTTCAGACTGGGTTGTGGATGACTGAGCACCAAGGCCACAGCCCCCCAGGACAAATTCAGGAAATCTGAACTGTGTGAACAGCCTGACTCGAATGGTTAAGGACCAGATCAGTACCATCAACCTGGTCTGGCCCCAAATATTTGAAAAAATCTGCAAAAGTTTTTTTGATTTTTGCCAAGATTTTGGGCATCCCTCTCCCCCCCACCCATCAGCCAACCAAATCCCATCACCAATCACCGATCACCCAATCCCTCAGCATCCCCACTATGCTATTCTCCCAATACTTAAGGCAACTGCTCTGCTGAGGGGCAGTTGTCAGTTCATTCTCTATTCTTCCCGCGCTTTGCGCTAAAATAAAGCCCAAATACCCTGAATGCCTTGCTGCGGACTCCACCTGTTTGTTTTTACAAAATTTCACAATCGATCTGGTGAAGCGCGCCACTGTCTAAATAGTCATCCTGATGATCACTGAATGGGTCATCCAGTTGCTCAACCCTGCCACATGGCAGTGGATCATATCCACTTTAAACCGCCTCATTCCCAATGATGGAGTCAATTCTCCATCCATTTTCACATACCAGTCAAACACAAACTCATCCATTTGCTTCGCCGTTGGGATTTTTGATACTGCTCCCCTATTGGAGCAGCCTCAGGGTGCCCCGTCCTGATGCCCACGAGCTCAGCCCCCACACCTAGCTCATCCGCATTTAATCCCACCCACCTGAGGGCTCTGAAGCACCCCGCCCAAGGGGGCTCAGCCCTAACGCTCATTGCAGGTCCATTTTCCCCTCTGACAGCACCCCTGCCCACGCGGTGGGCCCTGTGCTGCCCCTCTCTGGCGCACAGACTCACCTACTTGAAACTGAAGGCCAGCAACGGCAAACCCTGGAGGCGTTGTCATCCTCCCCACCTCTCCCACCATTAGGGGTTGCCCCCACAAGACTCACGGTTGCCCCCATTGCAACCATCTAGTTTGCCTTGGGGGCCTTTGGTACATTACTGAACATTTACTTTCCTCACGTCCCCAATAGATTTCCTCTTCTTCTAGTCACATGGACCGCTGTGCCCCTGGCATTCTGGGCACTCCACTGGGTGCTCACACACCCTGACTGGGAGCCCAGTCTAATCTTTATCAGCCACTTCCATGACATAATGAACTGACCAATAACCTCATCCTTCTCTGCCCTCCTCTCTTGCACTGGCGAAGGATTGGCCTACGGCCTTACCCTATATGTACTCTCTCTTTGCGACCTGGCCTTCTCCTGCTGGTTGGCTGCCTCATTCATCCGAGTGTGCCACCAGTTTGTGTTGACCTGGTCCCTACCCCGCCAAGCCCTGGCGACAAGTGTCACCCCATCAGTCAACATGATAGGGTTGGGAGTCCCCCCTATCCTTTCTGATGAGGTGGCTGACCAAAATCCCGGGTGCCCTGGTGGAACTTCAGGTGCACTTTACCGCTGATGGGGGAAATCTCCCCTTCCCTCTGATGCCCAGCAAAGCGTAGCTCTCCTTGATTCCCTAGACGGGAACGCCCGCTGCTGGGTCAGGGGAGTGCTCCACTCTTGTGCTAAGTCTGGGAACCCACCCCCTACTGGTGCTGGTCACTTCTGTGGTCCAGGCCCCTGAGTTTAGACTGGCGCGCCTCCTCCATCTTTTCACACTAGGACAGACAGCCACAGACCTACCCTCCCTGATAAAAGCCTTTGCGGTCCTGGACCCCACGATGCCCATCCCTCCCAAAATTTCTATCTCCACCTTCCAAGCTGCCTTGGACCCCACTGCAGCCGCCCATGCATCTTGGGACCCCTCCTCGGGTCCTTAGAAATCACATTATCTGTGGCTCGTGCAATTGGGGCCAGGCCTTTCCATACCCCCATGTGTGCTGTCGCAGCTCTTGAGGTGCCACGTGCCACCCCCTCTCCCCCTGCCAGTGGCCGCGGCCAAGGGAAGCGTCACCCAGGCCTCACCGCCCTCTGCGCCCCCCTCTGTACCCACCTTGGGTACCCTCCCCTCAGAAGAGCCCCTGCCTGCTGCACCCCCTGCTCTCACCCCAGATCAGGAGAGTGGGTCCTCAGTCCCCCAGAGTTCAGAGCCCGCCCATCCTGGCGCTATCACCCCCCCAGTTAACCAGGAGGCCCCCTCAAAGAGAGTGAAGCAGGCATATGCATCAACCCTCGCTGCCCCATTTGGGACAAGGATGAAGCAGAAACCCCTCCCCAGTTACAGACCAGCCCGGCGCCTCTTGGTCAATCTCTTCTGATATGGTTCATGCCCCCTCCTTGGCTGCCCTCTCTCTCGCCCACCCCAATAAAGAGGATCAAGACTACTTAATGTTCCCTATCTCTTTCCCCTTGGAGTTGGGTGAATTCACCATGCAAGCCCTCCTCAACACTGGAGCTGCAGGCAACTTCATTGACCTCAGTGTGGCGCATTCCTTAGACCTGGCGATGGAAGAAGCCTCATCGGTCCTGGGCGCCTCATCAGAACCCATGAAATCTTACCGCGTCTGACGCCCATTGCACTTCTCCATTAATGACTTTAAGTTTAGTGACCGCTTCTCAGCCGTACAGGACTTGCTCTACCCCATGATCTTGGCGGTGGGCAGGTGGCAGCGACAGCAGGTCTGCATTAATATTGCAAATAACTTCTTGTTTTTCTCAAACCTCAAGTTAAGTGGAGAGTTTCCCTTGTTGAAAACCCTCCCCTTGACAAATCCCTCAGCTCTATTTCCCCCTGGATCCTACTCCTATTGACCTCCCTTCAGACTTCCCACCCTTTCTATTCCCCTATAAGTCCATCTTTGACATGTCGCTGGCCCTCAAGCTCCCCCTACACTCCAAATATGACCTAACATTTCAGCTGGCGGTCAATCTAGTCAAGATCAACTGCCCCCTCTACCTCTAAACTGAGGAAGAGGACAAGGCTTTGGGGACTTGGCTAAACGAGATGTTAGAGAAGGGGTGGCTCATCAAGAAGTCTTCCCCTGTCGCCTCCCCCATAGTTTTTGCTCAGAAAGCAGATGGCACACTGCGCCCTTGCGTTGACTACGGTCACCTCAACATCACCATTCCTGACCCCTACCCGTTGCCCTTAGATTAAACCATCGCCCAAGCCATTGCAAAATCCCAGGTCTTCTCAAAGTTGGATCTGGTGAACGCCTTAAACCAGGTGAGGGTGGTGAGAGGACAAGAGTGGCTCACAACTATCCGCACCCGCTGGGGGTCTTTTTCAATTTAGAGTGATGCCCTTCGGACTGAAGAACGCACAGCCACCTTCCAACGCCTCATCAATGATGTGCTTGGGGACTTGTGCTTCTCATGCGCTGTAGCCTACATCGATGATATTCTGATCCACTCCCCTACCCCAGAGCAACACGCCAAGGATCTAGAAGCAAAGGTGGCAGCCCTCCACAAAGCAGGGCTCTTCATAAAACCCTCAAAGTGCAAATTTTTCTGGGATGAAGTGACCTTCTTAGGTAACCTCATCCTAAAAGATGGATATGCTGTTCCCCCCTCTAAGCTTGAGGCGATCCAGTCTTGGCCTACCCCTACTACTCAGAAACAACTTTGAAGTTTCCTTGGCACCATCACCTTCTTAAAAAATTCTCCCCAGCCCTCGCCCAACTGGCGGCACCCCTCCACCCCCTCACTGGGAAGAACGCCCCCTTTAAGTGGTCCCAGAATGCCAGCAGGCCTTTGTTGGAGACACCTCCAAGATGACTGGAATAACTTTGGATTGAGATTTGATATCTCAGTCAAATGATATGATAAAATCCACGTCAGGGATTTCTGATTCTTCAATTGACTGATGTAAGACTCTTCAGAGTTATCAGCCTCCTATGACAGATGAAACCTAGCAATCTGAAATGACTAAGCATTTTGAAGGGGCTGGGCCCTCATTAAGAAGATCAATCAAATCTAATAAGTGCTCTAACAGATCTGACCATCATAATTATTTTAATAATAATGATGGTCAGCAATATTGGCCATCTGTTAGAAAAGATCTTACCTCGAGTGCATCAATGAAATTCTCGCATAAACCCAGTAAATCTTCCCCTATAAATATCTCTAATTTTTAATTAATAAAGTACCAAAAATCTTGTCTTGCGTAGCTTAATTTTGGTCTATCTTCTTACTGGATTCAGTACTTCTGATTGGAATTTACTATTGCAACAGAACTAATAACTTTGTTGTAATTGACTTGACCTTTTCTAGAGCCATGGAATTAATACTTTTGTAGCCTTTGTAGCGCCTGCTTATAGATTTTCTCACGAAATTCCAATAGCCTTTAAGTCTATCAAGGAGGTTTTCCTCACCATCCCAGTCCTGTGGCATGCTGACACCTCCCGCCCCTTCATTGTAGCCTGTGACACCTCATCAGTGGCGGTGGGTGCCGTGCTGCTACAGGAGCATGAGGGGGTTGAGCACCCAGTGGCCTACTACTCCTGCAAATTCACTTCCACAGAACAAGCGTGGCCAATATATGACAAGGAGCTAGCGGCAGTGGCATGGTCACTCACTCACTGGAGATACCTCCTGCAGGGCGCCCAGCACAAAATCACCGTTTGGACTGACCATAAGGCATTACTATACTACTGCAAACCCTAGAAGTTGGGGCACCGGCAAACTTGCACTTACCAGGACCTATGTGGGTTTCATTTTAAGTATGAATTTATAAAAGGCCCCCTGAATGTGTTGCCGGACATGCTCAGCCAGAACCCATCTCTATCACCCAATGGTGGAGAGGACCTGCCAGAGCTTACTACTGTAGTGCCCCTCCCAAATACTCTCCTTAACCCTTCCCCCCAATGGTAGCTTTTGTCAACCTTGCTCTGACGCCCTGCTCCTCCTCCGCGCCCTTACTGCCCAGACCTGTTTCCCCAAAGGGTTAGAGCTTTATACCAACCTAGAGTCTTTGGGTCATAAGAGAGCCCCATACACTTTGTGTGAGGGAACCATCTGGTTCTGCAATCAGGTTTGGTCCCCCCATCCCTACACAACTGTGTTATTGAGGAACACCATGTCCCCCAGACTGTTGGGCACCCCAGCATCAAGAAGTGCGCAGATCTCATAAAGAGAACTTATAATTGGCCAGGGTCCTCAAAGGACATTCCCTCCTGGATCTCCCGCTGTGTCACCTGTGCCCAGGCAAAATTGGACCATTTTGGGAAGAAGGGGTTGCTACACCCCCTGCAGCAGGTGGAAGGCCTGTGGACCTCAGTCTCGGTGGACTTCATCGTGGAGCTCCCCCTCTAATGGCTCAGATGCTATCATGTAGTCGTAGATTGATTTACCAAGTTCGCGCTCTTCATCCCCTGCCTCTCCTCTATTACTGCGGTGGAGACTGCAAATTTATTGTCAACCTTTTCTTTACCATGTTTGGTCTCCCCAAAGAGATAGTGAGTGACAGGGGACCCCAGTTCACCGCCTGGTTCTGGAAAGAGTTGCTAACCCTCCTCAGCATCAAGCCCTGCAGATCTACTTCCTACCACCCTCAGTCTGATGGGCAGACTGAGCGGGTGAACCATGTACTGGAACAGTACCTGCGCTGTTATGTGACAGCCTCACAGGACACTTGGGCCAAGGATCTTCCCCTCACACAGTTTGTGTATAACAATTCACTCCACTTCTTGACCAACCTCTCCCCCTTTGAGGCCACCCTGGGTTACAACCCCTCCTTCCAAATTGGCCCCCAGCTCTCCTCAGCAGTCCCTGCAGCTGAAGACCGCATGTGTGCACTCCGTGAAACACACAACCTGGTTTGTGAACATTTGACAAAGTCCATCAATGATACAAAAAGTTTGCCGACTGGAAGTGCCTCCCTGGACATGAGATCAAAGTCAGCTCCTTGTTATGCTAGACACCCGCAATCTTCCCTTAAAAGCCCCCACCCAGAAACTCACAGCCAAATGCTCTGGCCTCTTTGAGGTGGAGAAAGACTTAGGCAATGGAGCTTATCATCTGAAGCTGCCCACTCACTGGAAGCAGCATAACGTCTTCCATACCTCTCTCCTGAACCCCTTCAAAGGGGAAAGGCCAACATCATCAGAGCCTATCCTCGTTGGGGAATCCCAGGAAGTGGAGGTGGAGGCTATCCTGGCTTCCCGGAGGACCCGCAGATCTGTTCAATACCTGGTTGCCTGGAAAGGCTACCCCTCTTATGAGAACAGCTGGGTGAGTGCATGCAATTGTGAAAATTTGCAAGGACCTGATAGAGGAATTCCACAACTCCCACCTGGCAGCCCCCCATCCCCCCAGAAGATCGCAGTCATCCTGGCCATAAAGCTCCCAGAGAGGCATAAGAACTATTCTCTGGTCCATGCCCCAGGTGGGGGCCTCCTCCCTGTCAAAAAAGGAAAGGGTAGTGTAAGTTCTGGGGACCAGCCCCTACAACTGAATAGGGAGCAGCATCCCTTTTGGACAAAAAGGGGCCCAAAGGCCCAAGTGGACCCCCTGTCGCAGTTGAGTGACCTGGCGCACATGGTTGATGAGCGCTGGGTGACTGCCCTTCCTCCTAAAGGTAATCAGATCTCTCCCCTCCCCCTCCTCAACCCTGGTAAGATTAGTAGAGGGGACCTGTTAGAAGATTATGCAGGCCAGGGGCCATAGCGGGCCCCTGGGACCCTCACTCACCAGGGAAAACCTACCAAAATTTTGAGGAAATCACCAGTGCTAGTATTGGAGCCCAGTCTGCAAATTCTGGGCTAACAGAGCTGGTCTGGACTGACTGGGTCCAAAATTAGATCAGAACTCAATTTGGGTTTCAAACCAGGTTACAAGTGACCTGGACTAGTGGCCCCTACCCCTGGGATGGATCTGGGAAGTTCAGATTGCATAAACAATCAGATTGATAGTTTGGACCAGGTTGTGGACAACTGAGCACTAAAGCCAAAGCCCCCTGGGACAAATCTGGGAAATCTGAACCATATGAACAGCCTGACTCAAATGGCTAAGGCCCAGATCAGTACCATCAACCTGGTCTGGCCCCAAAAGTTTGGAAAAATCTGCAAAAGTTTTTTTTGATTTTTGCCAAGATTTTGGGCATCCCTCCACCCCCCACCCATAAGCCAACCAAATCCCATCGCTGATCCCCAATCACCCAATCCCTCAGCATCCCCACTATGCGATTCTCCCAATACTTAAGGCAACTGCCCTGCTGAGGGGCAGTTGTCAGTTCATTCTCTATTCTTCCCGCGCTTTGCGCTAAAATAAAGCCCAAATACCCTGAATGCCTTGCCGCGGACTCCACCTGTTCGTTTTTACAAAATTCTGCCAATCAATCCGACAAAGTGTGCTGCCACCCAAATAATCATCCCAATGATTGCTGAATGGGTCATCCAGTCACTCAACCCCACCATGTGGCGGTGGATCATATCTGCTGTAAACCTCCTCGTTCCCAATGACAGAGTTGATTCACTATCCATTTTCATGTACCCATCTAATGCAAACCCAACTGTTTGCTTCACCGTTAAGATTTCTGAGACTGCTCCCATATCGGAGCAGCCTCAGTGCGCCCCTGCCCCAATGCCTGCGAGCTCAGCCTCCAAACCTGGCTCATCTGCCGCTAATCCCACCTACCTGATGGCTCCTGAGCACCCCGCCCAAGGGGGCTTGGCCCTAACATTCATCGCGGGTCCATTTTCTACTCTGACAGCACCCCTGCCCACGCGGTGGGCCCTGTGCCGCCCCCTCTCTGGCGCACAGACTCAACTACTCAAAACCAAAGGCCAGAAACTGTGAACCCTGGAGGCGTTGTCATCCTCCCCACCTCTCCCACCATTAGGGGTTGCCCCCACAAGACTCACGGTTGCCCCCATTGCAACCATCTAGTTTGCCTTGGGGGCCTTTGGTACATTACTGAACATTTACTTTCCTCACATCCCCAATAGATCTCCCCTTCTTCTAGTTGCATGGACCGCTGTGCCCTTGGCATTCTGGGCTCTCCACTGGGTGCTCACACACCCTGACTGGGAGCCCAGTCTAATTCTTATCAGCCACTTCTATGACAGGTTGGGACTAAGCTTCCCCTGGATGGGGCGCTCCAGATCCCACAGGCGGACTGAGCCATTGGCAGCTGAGGTGGTTATGGATGCCAAGTCCATGAGTGGTGGTGCAGGGGCGCTTGGGTGCTGCTTTAGCCAGGAAGCAGTTTCAGAGGACTCAGCAACTGAATGGATGGAAGGGTTTCCATTAGATGGATGCGCAGTAATGAACAAAACAGAGGGTACATTGTCAGGGGCAAGGCAGATTATCACATTTATGATCTGCTGTCACTTGGTGGGGTCGAGTGACCAGATAACCCAGTCAGCAAACATTGTCAGGAGAAATTGGGTGACGGCATGTTTTATCAGATCAACTGGCAGAATTTTTATAAAATAAATTAGGCAGATGGAGGCTGTGGCAAGCTAGACAAGGAATTTGAATTTTATTAAGTGAAAGATAAGATAATGAACTGACAACTGCCTCTGTCCAGGGCAGCTGCCTTAAGAACTGGGCAAAATGCATGGGGAAGGTATCGTTGGATTGGCCATTCAGGGGTTTGGTGATGGGATTTGGTGGCTGGCTCAGATGGGGGTATAATGATGCTTCAGATTTTGGCAAAAGTTAAGAAAACATTTGCAAATTTTTCTAGATTCCTGGGGCCAAACCAAGTCAATACTACAAATCTGGGTCCTTGTCATCTGAGTTGGCCTGAACGCATGGTTCAGGTGTTCTGGATTCATCCCAGGAGGCAGAGGCCATTGGATCAGATTGTTTGCAACTTGAACTGATCCCTCAATTATAGCACTCGTGTGATCCAAACTCCCTGGATCCATTTTGGAGCGTTGGTGCAGATAGTCTGAGTCATTTGTGACCTGATTCAAGATCTGAGCCACACCCTGATCTAATTTCTGGTGCAGGCCAGTCTGGACCAGCTCCCCCAGTCCAGAATTTGCAGGCTGGGCTCTGATGTTGGGAAATGATGTTTCCCACAAAATTCTGATATAGTTTTCCTGGGGAGTGTGGTCCCAGGGTCCTGTCCATGCCCCCCCCTGGTGTGCGCAATCTCCCTGCAGACTCCTTCTATCAAACTTACCAGGGTTGAGGATGGGGGAAGAGGTGGGGATGGGGTATCTTTGGGGGAAGGCAGTCACCCAGCGCTCATCTATCACATGGGCTAGGTCGCTCAGCTGTGACAGAGGGTCCACTGGAGCCTTGTGACCCCTTTTCATCTGGAAGGGGTATTGATCCCTATCCAGTTGCAAGAGCTGGTCCCCAGGACATACAGTTTCTGCCAAGGCCCCTCATCTCAATTTTATAACAAATCAAGATGCGGAAGTGAATGATTCACCATGAAGTCCAATTTGGACAAAAATTACATCAAGAAAAATGAGAAAATCTGCAACAAAATCTGAGTGTAAATGGGTAGATTGAGACTGAAACCCCAACAGAAGTGCCAACACAGAAATTATCATTCAAAAACCTCAGAGGATAAGGAAAATTTGTTAGGAAAATTGTGAAATACATAAGGATGCTGAAACCCCAATAAAAGACAAAAAATGCAGCAGGAACCACAAAATGGAGCTCCCACAATGTGTAAGCCAGGCCATGGTGCAAAAGTTTCAGCTTTTTGTAGAAGATTTGCGCATCCCGTTGTAAGTATTATTCTACAAACTCACCCCTCAATTCCCTCCAACTATAAAAACCCTGTGCTCTGCTGATGGTAAAGTGCTGGGTTATTTCGTTATATCCTTAATAAACCTTTAATTTCGCCAAAATTACTTTGAGATTTTATAGATTCAACTATTCTGGCTATCCCAAAGAAACCACACCAACCAATGGAGGGTCTGACTCATTAATATCAGCAATGATTGTGGCTATCACATTGGTTATTCTGTTATCACCTCACTCAGCGTGGAATCCTTTGAGATTCATCCCCTACAAGTTTCCTATGATGCCCCTGCTCAGAAGAACAAATATATGGAGCCCCAAGATGAGTGGAACGATCAATCATTCTATCTAGTACAAGCATTTATGAAGAAATTGAAAACACTAATTTGGCAGATGCTACTCATGGGATACTGTTGGATTGAACATGACAAAATTAATTGTTACCCCTTAGTATCAAGTGCATGTCTAAATAAGTTGGGAGTATGGAACAAATGCAAATCAAGGTGTGCAGATCAATCCATCACTCAATCTAATTTTCTCCAATTATAGAGAAAATGGGAATGCTGATCAGAAGATGCTATTTGAGGGGAAATTGTTAGGATCAAAACTGACAAAACAATTGTTATCCCTCATTATCAAGCGCATGTCCAAATGATTTGAGAGTATGCCCAAAATGCAAATCACAGATGGATAAAACAGTCTCTCCCATAGACCCAGGCAGTTTAACTTCAATGCATGAAGCGTGGCCAAGATTACTGCCTAAACTTAGCCTAGTGGTTGGGGTGAGAATGAGGCACATAGATCAATACTTTCTGCACTATCCCCACATGGTTCTTATTAGTATATCATCAGAACAGCGATGCCTTGTAGACTGTGAATCCTATTGTGGGTATTGGAGTACCCCCAATGGAAGCCAAGTCTTTCCATGGCACATCAGTTGTCTGAAAATCTGGGATTAAGGGAAATTAACCCAAGAATAGCTTGGAATGTTAGCTAATACCAATGGAGTGAATTGCATTTAAAACGGTAATTTTGTAATTCAAAATTTGAAATCAAACCTTACTACCATGGTTCAGCTTAGTAACTTCCCCCATCCCACTATAAGGCCAGCACCCCACTAACAGTAGGGTGTTGGTATTTTTCTTTTATAAAGGTTTCTCATATAGTCTAAATAATATATTTATTGAGAATAGCTTCACTTTAGATATTTCAATAAATAAACCAATTAAAGTAAACAGTTTCTTGAGTTGGCCTCTTTTCAATAACTCTCCAACAGGGCCATTAACAACTCCTTGGATCCAGAGGTGCCGTGTGGACTGTGGTTGCTTTTTGAGGGTGCTAGAACACCTGCAAAGGAAGCTAGGTCTTTATCTTAGCATGCTGGATTCCTAAAAAAACTATATATAGTTATTGTTACTCAAGATGTATAGGGTGGTAAACTAAGTACTATATTTATAAACTAAGGTTTTATATTTATAAAGCTATCTATTTTATACAATTATACACTTAGTAAGAAGCTAAGAGATATAAAAATTCTTGTGAGTGTAAATTTCTATATAATGCACATAACAAGTATTTTACTGCAGATTTTACTAAATAGACAAAACTTAACCTTAGAATAAAAGTTTACTTGATAATAGTTTACTATAACATTATATAAAATATACTCAAATCAATTATCTAAATTATATTAGATATAGACTATAATATTATATATATAAAAGAGTTAAGATAGTTTAAAACCTGCCCTTTAATAAGGCTGGCACTCTTCCTACTATGGTAACTAAGCAACTCACTTTTTTACACTATAGCTAATATCCTGAAAGAGGTAACTGGTAACCTAACACTGCAATAAATATGGTAAGGACAATTCAGTAAATTGTTGATCTGTTATAGATGAACTGCCCTAAATTTATCATATAAGTTAATATAGCAAAGTCTTCTCAGTTTTTGTTTTTTTCTCTTCATTTACATACTAAAATGAGTTAAAAAATTAAAAAATTCCTTTCCAAGAGTAGCTTATTATCTGGAATAGAATGTATCAAGATTGGTGCAAAATTGAAATTTTATATAAATTGGAACTAAACAGATATATTTTGAGTTTTAAGTTGTAAATTTGGTTTACTACAGCAAATACTTTTATTTGCTTATCTTATTTTTACCTTTGATAATTTAAATACACTGTAAATTATATTAAAACCTTTCCTAGAGATTTCTCTATTTACTGGTATAATTATATAAATAACAGATATCAAATGTTATTAGATAACAGACAGGCGTTGAGCTTTGAGTATTATATATATAAATGATAGTATAGATGCTTCTTTTTTGAACTTGAAAAAAATTAAAAAGGCACATTTTTAATTAGATATTTGTTTACTTGTAAAGTGGAATTAAATCTTAGCCAGCTTTATACGATTACGCCTTATTCTGAATCCAAAACGGTTAAATAAAGTCCAGTTTTAACATTTCCACAGTTGTTTTATCAATAAAGGGATGTTACGAACCATAAGGGTCTATCAAAGCAAAGTTGATACACCTGCAATTATAAATTAAATTATAGTTTAATAGCTACGGGATGGTATTATTTAGACGTTAACACCAATTAAGGGTTTCAGTTGGCGAGTTGGTTTAAGATTTATATAAGCTTGTACGATTTTATCAATAAAGGAGGCATTTGAACAAGTTGGCAACGTGCATGGATTATAAAATGATGATGCGTAATTAGGGCGAGTTGGTTATATTTAAACTCTTAGGTGGAAGTTGATAATTATGAGGTTGATTTGGGCTGTAGATTTAACACTCAGTTCGTGCCTTGGGCAATCGAATGAGTATCGGATGGAAAGCATTCGAAACCATTTCGTCTTCACATGGATGAATTACAAGAACCGAGCCATGGGAGCAGATGAGCTGCGACCCATCAACGGCACTCCCGATGTTGATGTATGGGGAGGATGGGGTGTCACCCTTATCGATGCCCTCGACACTTTGTTGCTTATGGACCTCCATTCCGAGTTTACTGATGCGGTTGCCGTGATATCCAAACTCAACTTCAAAAAAGGCACCATGGCGACCTCCTTCTTTGAGGTGACCATCCGAAACTTAGGAGGGTTGATTAGCGCGTATGAACTATCTAACGAACCTATACTTTTGGCTAAAGCTAAGGAATTGGCGGATGTTCTGATGCTTGACTTTTCTTCCCCCTCTGGCCTCCCTTACACCAACTTTGATTTTAAATCAAACCAACCTGTCCGCGAAGCCTACGCGTCGTTGGCAAATGTCGGCTCATGCCAACTGGAATTTACCCGCCTTAGCCAATTGACGGGAGACCCCAAGTATCGGACTGCTGCACTCAGGGTTTATGAAGTTCTGGATCAGAATAAGCCCGGTAAAGGACTCTATTACGCCGACCTGGATGTCAATACAGGCCAATACACTTCAACCCAATTGACCTATGGTGCCATTGGTGACTCATTCTACGAATACCTAATTAAGCTATACATTATGCTCGGCCCTAGAACTGGCTCAAAATACCTTCGCATGTTTGACGAAAGCATGTCCCAATTCAAGCGGTTACTAAGGCCTTGTTACGACCACCGCCTATGCCTTGGCTTCAACGACCGCAACGGTATATTCCAACATGTGATACAACACCTCAACTTCTTTGTCCCAGGGATGCTTCTCCTAGCCGACACCCATCTTCCCGGAAGAAACCTATCTTCAATCGCATTGGACCTGCTTGAAACCTACTCTTATATCCCTCAACTTGCCAGCACCGGGTTGGCTCCCGAAACCGTATCCTTCTCATCCCATTCCAGATTTCGGATCCAATCCAAGTTGAACATTCTTCGCCCCGAACTTATTGAGTCCCTTTTCTATGCTTACCGGGCTACGAAGAACCGAATTTATCAGGACCGTGCTTGGCACCTATTCAAAGCCTTTACCGACTACTCATTAACAAATTACGGGTTTGCTGAATATGGCGATGTGACGGATCGAACCAAATCCGACCAGCAGCGTAATTTCATGCCATCGTTCTTTCTCGCCGAGACTCTCAAGTATCTTTACCTTATCTTCGCTCCCGACCATAAATTGGATCTGAACAGTTGGGTTCTGAATACCGAAGCTCATCCATTCAAGATCCAAGCGACTGATCATTAATAATTACAATTGAATTATATGTTAAGTATTTTATTAGCTGCTGTATAATCCAAGTTTATAAAGTTTATTAATTTATAAATCACGTTAAAGGGGGATGGCATAAAGGTTAGAATGTATGCTACGAAGTTACATCCCTGCTTTGAATCTAGCATCCACACTTTGTCATAGAATGATGAGACCGTATTAGATTTGTATAACTGTTACTAATCTAAGATAGTATAAGTGATATAAACTATGATATCATTTGCTTTTAAAATGAAGTTAGGGTTTATGTATTTTACTCCCCCTTCCTCTTATTGTCCTGGAAGGCCATTTCACCCCAGGCTGCGAAACTGTTGGGATCGAACCTCCAATTAAGAACCCATACCAAAACAATCATGCCAAGAAGAGGAACGCCACCATGCATATTAATTCTGGCATGATGCAAACTGATGTAACATTATCAAGATAACACGCATTGTAAGGAGAGTATCTCTAACTCTCCAAGAATAGACTATTTTTTTTAGTACTAGATGGTCCCCCAAGAATAGACTATTAATAAAACTAAATGTAAGTACCCAGTACGGTGACAAAACCTTCATAACTTACAAATAAAACTAATGAAACCCCCATGAGGAGGTAAACCTTAACGCCAGCAAAAAGTACATAGGATAAGCAAATATACAAAACAGCCTTTATTCAAAGGAAGAGGAGATGACCAACGGAGAGATTGATCAGAGAAAAACTATCTAGGGGAAAATAGACAAAGGCCTGAATCACATTTGGTTTGGATTAAAATCAACTTTAGCCAATAACAAAATACTGCCATCCATGGTAGTTCTATACCTAGAGTATGTGAGAACTCAAGTTTTTGACACCAGCTGAATGTTGCTGTTTTTGGTAATTTTAAATTTAGTAAATGAGTTTAATCATCATTTGGAAAACAAATGTAATGACCCACCCTTAGTTAAGCAATAACTGGTGATTTTTAGTACCATTGATGTAACATCCTGATATGCATCATAAAATTTTTGGGAATCACCCTGAGCAGCTTGGCTTTAACCCAACGTTGACCCATGGTATAATTGAGGTCAGGGAGGATTGCCAGCTTGACCCCTTTGGCCTTGCTTACTTCCTCCTTATCATTCCAATTTACTCCATAAATCATATCATGAGATATTCCATTACCCTCCAGTTTCTGTGGCTCTACCCCACCCCAGGATCCTTGGCCAGAGAGAAGTTCTTATGTGCTAGAGGTAACTTCATGGCTGCAACAGACAGGGTGAACTTGAGACCAATGGCATCTGGAAAGCACTTATGGAATGCATCAACCAAATCTTGAGTATAGCCACAATTGTGATCTGGGACCCAGCTGTCTTCTGCAGCATCAAACCCCTTCCATGATATCAGGTATTCCAGCCTTCTTTCCACCCTACAAGAGGCTACAATCTCCTCCATCTTCCACTTTAGTGCACCATTTACAAGATATGAATCTAGGGTCTCTGGAGAGAGACTCTTGAAGGGAATCAGTTGAATCTCATGAAGTATGTCAAAGATGTAGAACTTTGGAAGTTAATCCATCATGTAGGAGGCATGATAACCTTTATAGCCATGTGATAAGGTCCTATTCTCTTTGGCCCCAACTCCTTACATGGCTGCTTAATAGGGATGTTTTTGGCATCAAGCATCACAAGATCCCCTCTTTACATTCAGGCCCAACCATTCTCTTACCATCCATGTTCTCCCTGTAGACTTTTATAGCAGCTTCCAAGTTTGTATTTACCCCTTGATGTACTTTCTTGATGAACTTGGCAAAGTCCGCCACTTCTTCCACCTTATATCCACAGTTGGGTTCCATGTTAAATGCGAGGTTAAAGCCATAATTGGCAAAGAGGGTGAGCACCCAATGGAAGAATGGTAGACGTTGTTGTAGTTGAATTGCAATAAAGGGAGGTGTGAGGCCCAATCTTTATGATATGCAGCAGTGTAACCCCACAAAAATTACTCCAAACATTGGTTCACTCACTCTGTATGCCCATCTGATTGTGGGTGGAAGGCAGTAGAGTGCCACAAACATATTTGAAGAGCCTTGAATAATTTTTCCAATACACAGATGTGAACTGAGGTTCACAGTCACTGATAATCTCATGAGGACCCCCATACCAGATAAAACATGGTAAACTAATACTTGACCATCTGAGCATTATTTACTATAGTGGGACATGGAATGGAGTGGGCAAACTTGGTAAACTGATCCGCCGCTACCATAATAGCATCATACCCATTAGAGAGGGGTAGTTACAAAATAAAAATTAACAGAGAGAAATGTTCAGGTTCCCTCTGATTTTAAACTGGCACCAACAACCCAAGAGAGGCGACAATTTGATTTCATCCTGTTGCAGAAAAGGCACTCCGCTGTATACCTTGCATCCTGAGCATAAATTCCCTTTCAGTTATATGTACAGCAGTTAAGCTCCAGAGTTTTTGATATCCCAAGGTGCCCTGCAGTTATACCATCAGGATGTTACTTAATTATCATCAAGTGAAGTAGTCCTGCGGTAACACATAAGCGCCCCTGGAACCATATCATATAATTATTTATTTGGTACCAGCTTATTAAATCCTCCTGATTAAATATGCATTTGGCATAAACTGGGGTATATTCAGCGGATAAAGCTTGTGAGAGAACTACCTTTGTAGACATAACATACTCCTCTAGATTCTCCAGAGAGCGATAACAGAAGCTCAAGTACTTTGGGGAGGGTTGCTTATATATCATCTTACCATGGGAAATCACCAGGTGGGTGTTATGCAGCTACACTTCCTTAGGGTCAGGAGCTAAGGTGGGGTTCCAACTCAAGGCATCAGCTAACCCGTTCTCCTTGCCTTTTGTGAACTCATAAGAGAGCATAAACTGGACAAGCATCTGATGCCAGCAAATTTGATGTGGGGTCAGGGCATGAGGGGTTCAGTAGTATAGTAAATCTCATTGATCAGTATGCACATAGCTGTCTGGGAGGAACCATGAGATGGTGGCGCCAGTAAGTCAACGCTTCCACTAATGCCAACAGGTTTTTATCAAAAAACAGCATAATTTAACTCAACTAAAGACATATTGCTTAAGAAATATCCCAATGGATGCTCAACTCCATCTGTGTCCACTTGCAATGGAGCAGCAACTATAGCAAAGTTTTAGGCTTCACTAGCTACCATAAACTCCTCATCTGGATCCACTGGTGAAGTACTGACGTGGAGAGCAAATGTACTTTATAGCCTGGAAAGCATCCTCTAATGTAAATAACCACAGAAGGATTTTGGATCCACTGGCCTTATACAAGGGTGAAGCAACCTCTGAAGGGTTAGGAATAAATTTTTTAAATAAAATACATGTCCCCAAAAAGCTTCTCAATTCCTTAACTGAAGTTGGTGTGGGCTAATTGCAGATAGCCTTTCCTTGTCTAAAGTGATAATATGACCTTTATCAAACATGATGTTGCCCAATAAGGTATCTTTGATTTAAAAACTCACACTTAGTAATCTTCAGCGTCAAGTTCACTGCTCTCAAATACTCCACCACTTGCTGCAGTTAAATCTCTTATGATGCTTGATCAGGGGAGGAAATTAGGATGGCATCCATATATTCCACAACGCGTACACCCACCAATTTTACCAACAAAATATCAATACAATGTTAAAAACTGCGGGTGGATTATTAAGCCCAAATGGTATGGCATGAAATTGGGGAATCTCCTTCTTGGTATGGAATGCAGTTGCCATTCATGCCCATTTTTGATAAAGATCTAATTAAATGCGTTCAAGAAATACAGCTTGAAGAAGACTTTAGCTTTCTCCACAGAGCAGGCAATTTGTGCCTACATAGGAATAGATTGTAGATTGGTTAAGGTGAGATTATTCAAGTTACCATAATCTACACAGGGGCGTAAAATACTATATGCTTTTTCCACAAAGAGAAATGGTGAGCATACTGGGGAGGTGCGCTAAAGAATGGCTCCTTTTGCAAGGTGCTCTATAACCCAAACATCTAATGCTGCCTCTTTCCACAGAGTCAAAGGGTATATTAGGGAGGAAATGTAAACCAGGTCAACTGTGAGTTTAAAAGCATTTAAACTCTGGATGATCAGGTAAGTAGTTTGCTGAAGCCGCATCAAATGAAGACTCCAACCCCTCCAAACAGGGGGTAGAAAAGCTTTGTTAGTGGGCTTAAGAAGAGGTTTAAAATTAAACTAATGTATATTGGGCTACTGAGGCAAAGTTGCTCAAATTGCTGCTGCCTGACATGGGATTATTAAATATTAACCACTATTCAAGGACAAAGTTATTGTACTGGCCTTTAAATTGGTTTTAGTATCAAATTTTCGCCACTAGTCCACTCCCAAGATAATTGGTTACAGCAGGTTTTTGACTGCCAGGAAGTGGTCATCATAGTGGTAGATACCAACTTGATAATCAAGCAAATCTTGAACCTTCAAAGTGGGAATACCCTGATGAAGCACCAGCCCTAACCATACCACCAGTTAAGTAGCGTAACTCAAGATAGCTAGCTAGGTCTAGATCAATAAAGCTCTAAGACCCAGGTATCTACTAAAATTATTATCCTTAAACTTCATTGAGGGGGAAGAGAGTAGCAGAAAGGAAAAATACTTAGTATATTCTTTATATAGCACAGAAAGTGTATAAAAATAACTAAGGGCATCTATCTCAGATACCTTAATGCCACCAGGATATTTATTCTTATCAACAAATAAAGTGTGATAGTTTGTTACTCTAATTACTGAAGGAACTATCCCATTGCAAATTATGCCACAGCATACTTACTACCATACTATAATAGTAATTCTTTTTCTGTCACCTGAGTGTTGAAAATCATCTGAGGAGATAGGAGAGGGCCCTCCAGGGTGATCTAATATAAAGAGACTGGTCTGAGGATAGGGCCTTAGGAGCTTAAAATGGTTTGATTTTCTTTAAGCTATTTCTGTTTAAAACAGCATTTTTGGTTTTCAACAGTAGGGTACTTAGTGCAATACCTGACTGGATATTGCCATACATTACCATTATAGAAAAATTCCTTTTTCTGAGGGTTTGAATCATTCTTGGGAATTGAAGTCCAGAATGGGAAGGTTATCATATGAATTTTCAATTAATATTGTGGGGCTAGACCCCTGATGACCCTTGAGTTTCTTAAAGTGTGAAAGCGTGGCAACGTAAGTTGCCAACATTTTTAACAGAGAATTAGGTGCTCTGAGGGCGGTGTTTATAAGGGTGATTTCAGGTAAAATATCCTCAGCTAAATTGAAACATCTATTAATAACTTATGGCTATATACATGTTAGCTTCCAGTTTTCTTGGAAAGAAAGGTTGAATTGTGTAAGACTTTGACAATGTTAAAATAAAATGTTTGTTTCCCAGGGAGGTATTTATAAGGGTCACCACTGGTGAGACCTTTATGGTCAGATATATAAGATATTTAAAAACCAACTTGGCAAGATCCTTACAAAACAGGGAATCATCTATAGGACTGGAGGAGGCAAGTGGAGCCCACCATACCCAAGTGTCCACTGATTGACTGATTCCGCTTCCTTTGGATAATGACATTATGATGACGTCAAGACAAAGTAGGGCCTGGAACCAACCAAAATATACCTATAAATAAACTCTATAAAAGTGTCCTCAATGAATGGGCGTAAAAAACCTGTGGAAGGTTAGAAATATAGAACGTAGGTTGCCTCTCTTCCAGAAGGCTTTCCAAAACTTATCATCTTCCAAAACTTTGGTTGGTTTTAAGAATTATAAGTAATCAGTCAATGGAACTAGGTGAACAATGACGCAGTCACTCAACACCAAGAGAGGGCGAGAAAAGGCTGATTTTATTAAAATTGATAGAAGCTTAAGAAGAATTTGAAGCCCATGCAGCAGGGCCTCAAAAGGGTTTAAACCACTAAGTACGTGCAGGAAGGGCAGGAGCCCTCCTGAAGCCATAAAAAACGCTAAGCTAGGCTTTACCAAAATGAATGATAACGCCATTGTGAGAAAAATAGTGACCATGGCAACCAGCCAACGTACTTGATTACTGATATGAGAGGGTCCCACACATAATAATCCTTCACAAGTATAAAAATAGGGTTGGTCATTTAATGTAAGTAGAGTATCTCTAACTCTACAAAGATAGTCTATTAATAAAATTTTATATAAATGTACCCAGTATGGTGACTACATCTTCATAGCTTACAAGAAAAAAACCAAGAAAACCCCATGAGCAGGTAACCTTCAAGGCTAGCAAAAGGCATCATAGAATAAGTAAATATACAAAATAACCTTTATTAAAAAAGAGGAGATGACCAACAGAGAGATTGGTCAGAGAAACACTATCTAAGAGAAAATTGGGCAATGGCCTTGTCATGGATGAGGCTGCAACTGGTATAGAAGGTCATTCCTTAACTTATGGAATGAGTGCAAACAGACCCTAAACCAGTGGAGGTACTGGCAACCAGATCATCACAGATGGTGGCAATCAAGGCCCTTTTATAGAAAAGGGTTAGCAAAGGAATTTTCACTCAATTTGAGATGATGTCATGAGCAATAATTTTCAACAGTAATGAAGTGTGTAACTCAATTTTTTTTCCCTGCTAAGTTAGTAGGTTATATATATGAAGATGACGTTGAAACTAAAATTATGAAAATTGGCCACCTTATATACCTTTGAGAGTCAAAAAATTTTCATTCCGCCTGTGACAAAACAACAGCAAACTTTGTTATACCAATGTGAAAATCTGAGGTTCTAGGTGAATTTTACCAAATCAAGCAAACATCCAGTTTTTAGCACCTCAAATACCCAGTGCAAGTCAATTTGTAGGAGTGCCATTTCTTTAACCAGAAGTTGAAGAACAAATTACCAGATTTGGTAATCAGCCAATATAAGAATAGAGTACAATGGTCCAAGCCAGAAACGGGGTTTAGTACAAGGGCCCCTGAACATCCAGGCTCAGGAATAACCGATGCAAGATGGAGCTCATGGCTACAAGAACTAGCTAAATGGATGAATCTACTAAAGCAGCAGTTAAAGATGTCTGAATAGAGGACTCTGAAAATTCTCATATTGAAACCCCAAAATTCCAATTATTTCGAAATATCTCCTTTATTTAATATTTATTTTATTTGATTTATAGAAATATTTTTGTCTTATCTTAAAAACCTTTCTACAGAGTCTCAATTTTTATCCTTTTGTTTGAATTTTTGTTGTCTTAAGTGTATTAATCGCCAGTAACCAGTCTGGGATTAACCAAATATTCTGTTTTCAGTAACTGGTCTGAAACCTGCCCTGTTTGTAAGAAGACAATCTCTGTTGTGGATACTTTGGTGCTAATAACGCCAAGAGAGAGGTTGGAAAGGTTTTATAGAGCCCCAAGGGTCAACGCATGTCAAAAATATCTAAGAGTGTCAAGAAGTTTGCTGTGGGTGCGGACAGTTTATACAAGAAATTGATGCTACAAGGGTTAGCATCAAAAGAGGATTTTCTTAGGAAAAGCGATTGTAATGTTAGTAAAAGATGTCTGGTTCCTAATCTGCGTGGAGTAGACCCCCTGAGCAGAAAATCAGTCTCTAAAGTTAAGCGAGCTGAGGTTGGCAAGCTGAATGGCTTAACAGATTTGATGGGGCTTGAAATAGATTTTAGACAGTAAAACAACGCTACCATCCACATTAGTTCTATACCTTCAGTATGTGTGGACTTGAGTTTTGACACCAGCTGGAGTTTACCATCTTTGGTAATATCAAATTTAGTAAAAAAGTTTAATCTCATTTTGGAAAACAAATGTAATGACCCATCTCCATTTAAACTGTAACTGGTGATTTTTAGTACTATTCATGTAACATCCAGATCTGCATCATGCAATTTTGGGAATTCACCTGGGCCTGCTTAGCCTTAAGACAGCGTTGATTCATGGTATACTTGAGGTCATGGAAGGCGGCCAACATGAACCCTTTGGACTTGCTTACTTCCTTATTGTACTCTCAATTAAACTCCAGAAATTATGCCATGAGATATGACACGCATACCAAGTAGGCATAGCCGCCAGTTTGGTAAGTAAACACCAAAAAACACAATAACTGCAGTCTAAAATAATTACCACATGTTAACTTTTAAAATATTTTAGAAAATTACAAAAATGACTTTTAAATAAAATCTATAAAGAATTAAGAGAGGAAATGAAATTAAAAAAATTATTGAGGGAAGACTACATATATAACCTATTTAAGCTAGCTCCTGTTCCAATAGCTATGTCAACGGAACTAATTCTTACCTAGTCTCAGAAGCTTAAACAACTTCTTATATCTCAAAATGAAGGATCCTCTCAGTGACCCAAAATAATGACTCTTATAACCCCAATGAAGGCCCACTTAAAGCCCTGAGACTTATGACATTAGAACTAAATTTTTATGAGTTTGTTAATGTCAATTTCAAAGTTAATAAAATAAATTTCTAGATACCTGACTCAACTATATCATCAATTTACCAGACAATGCAAAGTATAGAATTGTAAAAATCATGTTTGCCTTGCCTTTTTAAGACAAAAAATATGGTTGAATTCTCTTAATTCAAGTATAAATTATACTAACTATATAATCATCACAAAGGTTTAATCTATATTATGGCATTCACAAAAAATCTAATCTTGAATAAATTTTCAGAATTCCATGAGCCAAGTGAGGCATATAAACCAACCTGTTGGGGATTCAACTACAATGACTGAAGTTACTCAAGATCAAGATTCAATATCTTAGTCTAAAGAGATTGTAAAATCTACATTAGAGATATCTGATTCTAGGATAGACTGACGATCAACCCTATGGAGTTATCAACCCTCATGATGGATGATGCTAAGCTATCTGATGAGGAAGAAAATCATTTAAGAAAATCAGTCTCATCAAAAAAGAATCTTATCAAATCTGGCCATCATAAGTATGGTATTAGTCAGCAATATTGATCATCTAATAGGAAAGATCTTACCTCAGGTGTATACCAAAAATCCTCATGCATATCTACTTAATCTACCCCTATAAATATCCCTAATTTCTAACTAATAAAGTACCAGGATTCTTGTCTCATGTAACCTAATTTTGGTCTCATTTCATACAGGATTCTGTATTTCTTATTGGAATCAACTATAGCAATGAAACTAATAACTTCATTGTAATTGTGTCAATCTTTGCTAGAGCCATGGAACTAATAATTTTGTAGCCTTCATAGCACCTGCTTATCATAATTTCTCACGAAATTCCAAAACTGGTGCTCCCTGCCAGGTCTGATTCCAAGGCTACCCGGTGAAAAGATATTCTTTTTTTTAGTACTAGATGGTCCCATGAAAAGATATTCTTACAACCATGAATATGTCTAGTGAAGAAAGCCCCTCTTCTGAGGAAACAATGACTATCACCCAATGGGTACACTCCAACAGGCAATAGATGCCTTCCACTAATAAAAATAATCTGCACTTTCGAGCTTCTATGGACTTGGCCATCAAGGGCCCTGACCAAAATAATTATCAGATTTAAGTCGCAAATGTAGAAGAAACAGTCAAAGGCTTAATAAGTGGGGCTATTCAGCCTGGTGCTCGTCCTAATCGTGACCAAGCATATAAAGTTGCTCAAAATATGATGGACTAATACAACCAAGTGGTGTTACAGCCTACCAAAGTTGATTTGGCTTGAACTGAGCAGTATCTCTGGCATTATGTACATCACGCTATTCACCATGTACTCCAGATTTTGGGGTTGCGTCATCTCAAGATCCAGTGTCAGCTGACCCTGGTGCAACAATTTCACTCTCAGTTATCCTCATTTTATGAGATAGCTTCTAACTTTGGACAGGATAATTGGGAAGCCATTCTCGATAATAGAAGAGAAATCAACAACATACATAACCAGTCAGTGAGAATTGATAATGGTTTGTGGGATACATCGGCCAAGAAGTATCTCAGCAATTTAGCAATGTCACTAACCCTATTAACCACTGTATTACCTCCCTTGAGGATGAGATTATGAAATAAATGGAACAATTGCAGTTTAAACATGAGGAGCACTTTGGTGATCTTGAAGGGATAGTTCAACATCTTTTCCAAATGGTGGGTACTATCAGAGAAGGTGGACCCAGCCCTGTTAGTCCTCCTGGACCGCCGGGATCACCTAGTTCCCCATCAGTAATCCTGGGACCTCCTGGTGAACGTGGACCTCCTGGTCTGGTGGGTCAACAAAGCCCACTGGGACCAGAAGGTCGAGATGGGTCGCAATGACCCCTGGAGCCTCCTGGTCCCCCTGGCTCCTCACTCTAAATTCCCAATTCTGAACCTTTGATGCTCTTAGTATCAAGAGTACAAGCGTTAGAAACCCAAATCCAAGCCATAGCTCAAGGGTGTTTCTTATCGTTAAATGCCTCCCAATTGACCCAATTACTCATTAACCAACTTATTGGATGGTGTGGATAATTCTCATCATCTATGCGATGCTAACCAAACTATGCAAGAAACCAAGTTTGCAATGCTAAATGCTTCCATTGAACAGTTATCTGCTTGATGCAGAGTACTGGAAAACAAGCAGGAAGAGATGATCACTGCGATTTTTATCTTGAATCAATAACCTGAGAATGATCGTCTTTCTCAATGGGTTTATAATTTATAGGAGGACCTCAATCATTTAAGGCAACAAGTTTATTGAATCCCCACTCAAGCTCCTATCCCAGAATCTGAACCCTCTGAAGCTGATCCGGTCATGGTATTAGGTGTACATGTTTTGAGTAATGAGCCCACTATCTTAAACCTACTTTTAAGGATAAGTTTGAGCCGGGTGAAGGTAGCATCCATTTGTTTCTCTTTGTCTATGAGCGTGCAATTGACGGGGCAACAGATCAACAGAAAGTCCGGCATATTACCTCTTGCCTAAACCATTTCGTGCAAGAAACCATGGTTCCTCACCTGAAGGTTTGCAATATATGGGCTCAAGTGAAGACCGCCCTTATTAAGGAATTTGGGAGTTATCAAATCCTTTCTAACCAAAAGCAAGCCTTTATGAGTATTTAAATCAAATGAGGAGAGTCTATCCAAGATTTCGCTAAAAGATTCTACCATGAGGTCCAGACTCTTGCCACTTGCAACTGGATTATTGTAGATGATGTCATATCAGCTGTAATGAGTGCATTCGCTTCTCGCACTCAGTTACTACTACATTTAAAATCACTTAAAAGAAATTTCAGATCCATCATTGACATTAAAGAAGCGCTCATGGAGATTCCTAATGGTGTAGTACACCCGATCTCTGCTAATAACCCCTTGTTCTTTTATCCATGAAATTCCACCTAAACCCAAACCTAAACTTAAGAAGGAGCTGTGCACTTATTGTGGTCTCGTGGGTCATGTGGTATCTCAATGTTGGAAAAAACAAGCGGAGAAGTCAAAAAAAGAGGAGTCAGCATAGGGCATGAGGCTCCCTGTGCTGACCTACCTCCTGTGCATCCATCAAAACCTTTTAACTCTTCTCTAGATTGTTATGTGATATCCGCTCCTGGTGAGCTTGATGTCCCTGATGAATTAGCCAACAAAGATACCATTTCTGCTTACAATTCTTTTTATCTTCTTCTAATTCAATTCAATCAATTAGTCCCTCAGTGTTTTCAATCCCAAACTTTAGCACTAATGTGACCCAGGTGGAAGTCATCATGCATAAGGTGAAAGTTTTGGCTATTATTGATACGGGATTGCCCATCAATGTAATTTCATCAGGGCTTATGAAAAAAATCAAATTGGTGCCAGACTTAAACTATTCCCAAGACTATGGAACTGCTGGTCCTTCCTACACTAAATCTATAGGAACTTATTCCTCTCTTCCAATGCGCTTTGTAAAGTTGGTTGTGTCAGCCCCTGCAGTAGTGTTGGATAACAATTTCTATGACTTGCTCTTGGGAACTAAATTTCTCATTAATTCTGATGCAATAATCAGCCTTAAGGACAATTACCTTTCTTTAATTGGGTACCAAGTACCTTTGATTCTACAAGATGTTCCCAATAGCAAAGACAAACTCAAATGACGTGTTTGCTTATTGGAATACCCCACTTCTATCTCTTGTCTTGTTACTGAATCTTGGGACCAAGGACTATACTTCCACCTCCATCAGCATGTGCCTTTGAGGGAATGTCTTTATATTCTAACTCTCCAATTACCATTCTCCCCAAAAGCTCAAGTCATCATTGATATGGGAGTTCAAGTATTTGTACCCACTGATCATGTATTAGAGATCTTTGGTAATCAAAATCCCTCTCATTTGGAGGCTTTACCCTCCCATGGTATCTTTGATCCTGCCTACGATGGGATTGTTTTAATTCTACTAGCTAATCTCACTTCTTGACCTATGCAATTGAATCACAATAACCCCATCGCCTATGTGTGGCCTACTCCTATGAGTGAAATCTTATACGTGTTAAAATGTGGAGATTTACATGAATTTGGGCTAGAAGATCCCCCTATCATTGCTAGAATTGACACAAGATTTGGGAATTCTCTTACTCCAGAACAACAGCATGAAGCTGAGGCTCTGATTGAAGAATATGCGGATTTATTTTCCCAAGGTTCTGGAGATTTTGGACTAATGAAAGATGTGCAGCATCAGGTGAAAACCGGTGATACTCCCCCTATTCAGGCTTGACCATATTGCAAATCTAAACTTGAGGAGGATCAGGTCTCAGTGGAATTGAAATAACTACTTAATGCGGGGCTGTTAACGCCTTCTAAGAGTCCATGGGCTTCTCCTTTACTCCTCATTCAAAAAGATGGGGGCCATAGAGTGGTTATGAACTATTGTCAGCTCAATGCTGTTACCCAAAAGGATTCTTATCCTCTACCTCGCATTGATGATTCATTGAGATTATTATCTGGGTCACAATACTTCTCAGCTATGGACCTTTCGAGTATTATTGGAAAATTGACCTGGCTCTAGAAGATCGTCAAAAATGTGCTTTAATCTCTAGTGAGGGGTTATTTGAGCCCACTCATATGCCACAGGGGATTTGTAATGCCCCTGCTACTTTCCAACGAGCCATGGATGGCTTGTTTGGGGATTTGAAACTTTCTTTTGTTTTAGTATATTTAGACAATGTTAATGTGTTTTCTCGCACTTTTAATGAGCATTTGGCTCATTTAAAGGAAGTTTTTGGTCAGATGTGTCATGATTTGCTTAAGCTAAACCATCCTAATGTGCCTTTTTTAAGACTGAGATGGAATTCTTAGGTCATAAAGTTAATTGCGAGGGGACTTTACCTTTATCTAATAAGATACAAGCTATTTCTGACATGCCTGTTCCTAAAAGCTTGCGCGATATTCAAGTATTTTTAGGGATGTTTGGTTATAATCAACAATTCATCCCACATTTTGTGAAGATTGCGGAGCCTTTAGTTTACCTTTTGCACAAGGAAGTACCTTTTGTATGGGAAGAATTGCAGCAGCAAGCCTTCGATCTGTTGCGCCAAGCCTTAGTGAGTGCACCAATCTTAGCCCATCCTGATTTTTAAAACCTTTTATACTATTTACCAATGCCAGTGATATTGCTATTGGAGCCATTCTGGCTCAACATGATACCAACATGGTTGATCACCCCATCGCATATTATAGTAAAATCCTTTCTAAGGCTGAACGCAATTATAGTGTTACCAAGAGAGAATGCCTTGCAGTTTTGTCCGCCATCAATCATTTCCGCCCTTACCTCTATGGCAAGAATTTTACTATTGTCACGGATCACGCTTCCCTGAAGTGGTTGCAACAAATGAAAAACCTGATGGGCGCCTAGCTAGATGGGCTTTAAAGCTCCAGAATTATGACTTTACTATCCAACATTGCACTGGAGCTATTCATCAAAACTGCTGATGTACTTTCTTGATTTCCTATAATAACATTATTTTCTGCTGAGGAGGATCGCATCTATGACTTAATTGGTAGACCTGAGCTCTGGTACCGGGAATCTAAGGATGCTATATCAAATTTACATTCCTTAACTGAAGATACTCAGGTTAAGGAAGGTTCATTATACAAAAAGTTGGGATCTAAGTGGTTGCCCTTTATTTGGCCCTCTGCGAGGACTGATAGTTTATGGAGGCCCACCAAACTGTAGGACATGGAGCTGTCGCTAAGACCCTACAGTGGTTGAAAAATCATTGTTACTGGGATAGCATGCTGGAATATGTACATAATGTGTTGGAGTCTTGTCTTATGTGCCAACAACAACGTGGTGGAAACCTGATGTTCCAACACAAAATTGTGGGACCTTTCAAACCTTTCTCTACTATGAGTATTGATGTGGTGTGTCCTCCCCATACTTCCACTTATGGACATCAATATATTCTGTTAGCTATTGACCATTTTACTAAATGGATTGAAGCTATATCAGTTTCCACGGTCACCGCCAAGGCTTCGGCGTCCTTTTTTTTTAAGCAAGTTTTCACCAAGCATGGTAGCCCAAAACCCTGTTATCAGATAATGGGACCAGATTCATTTACCAGGTGACATCCGAGCTTACTAAATTTTTGGGTACCTATCAGACATTTACGTCCCCATATAATCCTTCTACTAATGGTGCAGTCAAATGAGAAGATGATGCCCTTGTAGCCATTCTTTGAAAGATGGCTTCCAATGACCCTAGTAGATGGAATCTCTATTTGCCTAGTGCAACATTAGCCTATAGAGTTAGCTACCATCATATAATTGGAATGTCTCCTTTTAAAGCTTTATATGGTCAGGATTTTATCCTCCCCTCAAGTGTACAACCTATATTTGAGGAAGCTACCCCACAAACTACTGATTTAGCTATGAGGAGACTATCTGATGAAATCATCCAAGTACAAGCTTTAGCTTCAAGTTCCCTTGATGCTACCACCTTAAAGGAAGGAACAAGAACCAACGCTAGTAGACCTACACTACCAGAATATCAAGTCAAGGATCTTGTACTCTTCTATCACCATAGGCCGGGAGGAAGGATTCACAAACTTGATACCTTGTGGGATGGTCCATACCATATTATTTATTGTCAGGGTATTGAATACTCCATTGTAGCTGTTGATACTGGTACTCTTATCAATATAGTGAATAGTAGATTTCTTCATAAGTATGTGCCCTCTAGACAAGGTCTTGAGGGGGACATTGTTGGGGATTCAGCTACAATGACAAAAGTTACTCAAGATCAAGATTCGATATCTTGGTCTAATGAGATTGTAAAATCTACATCAGAGATATCTGATTCTAGGATAGACCAATGATAATCCTTCGGAGTTATCAACCTTCTTTGAAGGATGATGCTAAGCTTTCTGATGAGGAAGAAAATCGTTTAAGAAAACGGTCTCATCAAATAAGAATCTTATCAAATCTGGCCATCACAAGTATGGTATTAATAATCAGCAATATCAGTCATCTAATAGGAAAATTCTTACCTCAGGTGTATACCAAAAATCTCATGCATATCTACTAAATCTACCCCTATTCATATCCCTCATTTCTAACTAACAAAGTACCACGATTTTTGTCTTGTGTAACCTAATTTTGGTCTCGTTTCATACATTATTCTGTATTTCTGATTAGAATCAACTATAGCAATGGAACTAATAACTTCGTTGCAATTGTGTTAATATTTACTAGAGCCTTGGAACCAATAATTTCATAGCCTTCATAGCACCTGCTTATCATGATTTCTCATGAAATTCCAATACCACCTTTTCATCTTTTGTTTCATTTAATCAACATCAACTCTTTGATAGAGTGTTTGAGGCTTACTTTATTTTTTTGGATACTTATAATAACTCCAAACTAACTTGCAATAAACTTGTAGACATATAATATCCAAAAATGAAGTCCCCTCATGCAATGTATGGTATATCTAATTTTGGCTGCCTCCTTTATCACCACCTCCTATATCATATGCACCTAAATAATATATTATTAAAGCAATAATAATATATCTTACCACATTCAATATTGCTAAGTCTATTGTGCTGACTCTTAGCCTCTATTGCCTGTGGCTACCTGCCTACTGTATCTCAATCAACTGATAGATATTTATTAGTAAATTTAATCTAGAGTACCTATGTATGTCCTTCATGAGGCAGAAGATATTCAGTCCATTCTGAACCATGCCCTCTCAACTGCCATAAAAATTAATGACCTTGGTCCTCTTCTTCTTTCATTGTTAATAATTTATTGTGTTATTGACTTTTGGCTCAGCTTACTAAATGAGGCCTTCTTGTACCTAAGATGCTTTATCCTGAAGCTAATACTGTAACGCATATTTCAACAATTAGTTACCAACATCTGAAAACTTCTTCAATCTTTAATATATCCTTTCCACCATTAATAAAAGTGCTCTTATCAGAAGTAAAATAATGTTTCATCTTTATGAGGCACAGTTGATATCTATACTAACCAGTATGCATATGATGCCACAAGGCCCTTTTTGCTAGGTTAATATTGACTGGTGATGAAATTTGCATTTAAAAAATTAAGAAGAAAATTGAGCATACGCGTGAATATTTATTATCTAAGAACAATTACTAGCCTCTACATCACCAAAGGACATGAGAGTTAAGTCTCTTATGAATTTAATATTGCTTTCATAAGGATTTGATATTAGAAACACTTACATCCAGAATCCCTCTCCTTGGTCAAGGTCATTATAATTGACAAGGGGTCAGCTGAACTCTACCTTGACATGGTCTCAATCCTTAAACATTATATGCAAAACCACCATTTTAATCTCTTGTTACCAAAAATTTATAATTTGATATTTGTTATATGAAGACAAACCCTGACCTTTCACTACAAGTGTTTTTGATCATCTCAAGGACTTTGGTTCCATGTACCCTTAGTATAAGTCCTGGGGAATAAAAGCGCCACGTTGACAAATGGCTATATTTTTTTCATTCATATGGGCACTTATAACAAAATTATTCTCAGAAGACACCAAACCTAATTTACCACTAACATTAATAGACAACAATTATCAGTTTTACCCATTTTTATAAAGAATGTATAGTGGTGGTGCGTCACTCTTGAGGCTCTCCTCAGAATTGATGCCACACAGAGCTTTGTGGAGCACTTTGTTAAGGAGATTCTGTGACTTAAACTTAGTTCAATGGTATGATAATAGCTCTGGGAATCAGAACAGCACCTAGGATTACACTTGCAAAAATGATATTGAACTATAGTTTATTTTATTAACAACTGGCCGCCAAATTCCAGTTAGAGAGCTACCCTGTCACATAGTATTGATTCTCCATGGATCAAACAACATGTGAACTGGGACTATATAAAAGATGTTTTTATTCACTCAGGGAGATACTATTCTAAACTCTACGTGTATACTATTCTGACCATCTGAATTCAGTTCAGTGAAACAACTAAGAGACAGGCAAGAAATTGATACCTGCTTTCCTCCAGAAATGTGGAATAGTATTCAATGAGTAAAAGACCAGTTCATTGCTACCCATACAGAATTTGACCAGCTATCCACTTAATTACTGACATCTAAGAAATCATAGACCCACATAAAGTTTTATCATAGGGAGAAGATTTCACTGAAGCTGTACATTAAGATATATTAGAGAAGGGATTCATTTAAGTAATAGAAACTTCTAGTTTGTATCATTTTCTGTTTTTAAGAAAGAATGTCAAACTTCACCATGTGTTGGTTAACAGAATCTGAACAATATAAATTTTAAGAGCCGCTACCCAACTCCTTCAAACCAATGGCTTAATGTCTAGCTTACAAAAGCCAATTTCTTTTTAAAAGACATTCCTTCTAATGTAGCAACCAAACTTGTCCAGGAGGGAAAGGGGTAGAAGTTAGTTTTAGGACTTGGTATGGCTCTATGAGTATCCTGTAATGCCCTTTAAATATAAAACACACATAGAACCTTTCAGACCCTTGTCATACATACTTTAATTTCCTAGACGACTTTTGTGTTGACTACTATAATAAAAAGATGATCTATAATGCCTTTATTGTCCCTTATTAGCTACTTAAACCAAACTGGCCAAATCTTTAAGAATAAGAATAAAGGCATCCCAAGCAATTGCTTGCATTATTCCTCAATAACTTTAGAGAATAATACATATAAACTAAAGCAAAGTGTAACTGTTGGGAAACTTCTCTCAAGAATTTACTAATTGATGTGAAATTGAGAATCGCTTTCTCTTATAATAAAGATTCTTATCATTCCCCTCAAAAGTTGGTCCCATCTGAAAAGGATTTTATTGTAACTGTTCAACAACTTAAGTCTAAAATTGAACAACCTTATTGTTCATCAACTATGAAAGATCTTCCCTGTGAGCCACATCAATTTATTTGACCCCATGTTAAATCCTCCCCCTAAAAATATATCTGATTATAAATAGAAAAGGTATAGCTTATTCTAAACCACTTATTGCAACTTACCAAATCTATTGACATGTGTAGATGAGATATATTTACTTATAAAGGATAAATTTACCTCTACTTTGCTAGTGTCATGAAACTGTTAATTTGTTACATTTGAAGCACTTGATCAAGTAAATCTCTAGGCAACTTATAATACTGGTGCTTTCTGTAAAGTTTGCTTCTGAGGCTACCTGGTGAAAGCATATTTTCACAAAATAAGAATAATTCTAGTGAAGATAGTCCCTCATCAAGGGCTCAATGAGTATCACCCAATGGATACATGATAATTGGCAGGCGATAATCTTAGCTATTAATGAACTCCAGCTCCATGCCACTATGACTTTGGACATTGAGGGCCCCAAAAATACAACTAATTAAACTTAACCCATGGGCTGGCTCATCGAGTCCACCAAATACTTCCAGTCACTATGTCCCCCCAAAGGACTTAGCATTCCACCTTGCACGAGCCCACCCAACCCACACCACCTCAAGACCTACCCCAATCCAATATTCGCTTTTGCCTCTGCATCAAGTATGGATGTCTATTCCCATATTCTGACAAAGTGATAATTAAGCTGGCAACAGTCACCTTCACACCAGCAGGGTTTATCAACTTCCACCCATACATTGGCTATTTCAATATTGAATCCACACTGAAGAGGATGCAGCCGCTGCAGCAGATATACAATTAATTAAAAAAAACCCCATTACTACCACCCAAACATGCCTCCCAGATTATACCACACTTGTGGTAACCTTTGCAAACCTCCCCTCACACCTTCCCCCTCAAAAACTATATGAGGAGTAGATCTCAGAGCTGTCCACTTATTGCGAAAACCCTATCATCCAATTCATTGTCCCAAGCGGTGCTGAACGCCTCACAGCACCTCAAGCAATGGCCATTATTATCCCCCACCAGCTGAACATGGCCCAACACATCTCACTACATGCCTATATCCCACCCGCACCTGACCATTTCTTTTGGGCCCACACCAACACCAGTTGCACAATTTTCCCCCTCTGCTATAAATTGGACCACACCAAAAAGGTATGTCATTATAATTCACACCATGAAAACATGGACAACACCACCCATGAGGCCAAACCAACAGCGTTTGAGTGGGGATTTTAACTGCCCCAACCCCACAGGCCATGCACTTAAATCAGAAGCAAAATCTAGCACCTCAAACCCAAGCTGGCCAATGCACACCCATGCTAACCAATTGGGTACAGAATTAGACCACCGTTCAATCCAGAAAATCACCCACTCAAAACCTACCAAATCAAAATCACATACCCACATATCCTTCCAAATCAATCTAAATTTCCTGGAAATTATTGGAGGAAGTAACCAAATTTGGGTGAAATTGTCCCACCACCATACTAATCATTGTTTTAGCACCTTACCTAATTCATACTTTAATACTCCAGCCCTAAACCAACTGATATGTCCACAAACCTGGAGCCTTTTTCCAAAGTTACCACCAGCTTGCCATGGATGCGGTGGCCAATCCCAATATTCCCTGTACTCACATACTATGTGAAAAATCAGTTGCAGAATTTAAAAATGGGCTGCACACCCCCTTGTTACCCTCCAATTTTCCTCCTACCACAAAAGAGGAAATCCAACGCCTCCATGAAACTGCCACCAATGCTATCAAGCATGTCGCTGAACTGGAAGATTTACCCATTCACATGCACCACAAGAACAAAAACTGCAAAACTTGAACAACTTCTTGACGCCCACATTCAGGCTAAACACCACGTTAACAAACTAACAGTGGCACTTATCCAGGTCCAAATAGTCGACCTCAATAACTACCTACTCTACCTTGACCCTCATCCTGCAAATGCTCCAATCCCCCTACTCTCAGCATTGGTCCACCTCTACAATGCTGAGCCTGATGATGACCTGACCAATCCTCCTCCCCCTCCACCATGATGGAATAAGAGGCTCGCCACTATACCACCTGGTAGGTAATTTTATCGTTTCTTTTTGTGTCTTGCTGCTCAAAAAGGGCAGTAAATTCACGTTTAATTTTTAGTTGGTTTAATTTTGGAGTTTCAGTTTCAGTATTGTCTGTCCACTGGTTAGCTTGCCTCAGTTAAATAATAAATTTAACCCGCAGATATTAGCACTACATTTACTGAATTAGTTTCAGGAACTTTAATCCAGGAGGGAGACCAAATTGGCCTTGCTCATCAAGGGTGCCTAATATGATGCGTTTTATATTTCAGCAAACTTACAAGGTACTGACATTGTGTTGGCTCTCACATAGCAATATTTCAGGCAGTATATGAATCAGATATCCATCACTTATTACAAATTCTGAGGTTACACCACACCAATATTCAACGTCAGTTAAATATCGCTCAACAATTTTCACTCACAGTTTGTCAGTTTTCAAGGAACTGGATTAATTTTAGCCATGATAATTGTGAAGCCATACTTGATAATAGAGGACAAATCAACTAATTACATAAATAACTTAGATTAAAATTGATTATGGCGTTACAGTTTATTCATAACACAAAGTGGCTCAGCAGATCACTGAAGCTGCTAACTTTATTCACCAACGAATCAACAACCTTTTAAGTGATTTTTCAGCTCGTTTTGTGCAATTGAGGAAATAATATGATCCCCAGTTTTATGAACTTTTTCATTTAATTAACCATTTTGTTGAAGTTGGAGGTGCAAATTACAAAGGTCTACCTTGAGATAGAGGTCCTCCTGGACCTCCTAGGCCCCCTAGTTCCCCTTCAGTGGTACCAGGACCTACTGGTGAACGTAGTCCCATTGGACTTGCTGAGTACGAGGTTTCTCAGGACCCACTTAGCCCACCTAGGCCCTCAGGTTACACCGTTGTCATTTATGATTTTTTGAAATCCTGATCCATTAAAAATATGAGGTCAAGCGTTAGAAAAACAAATATGAGCCATAGATCAGGGATGTTGCCTATTTTTAGAAGGGCGTTTAGTTGGTCTGAATTATGCTTTTTACTAATTTGTTGGAGGGCATTGACAATGCTCATCGCCTATGCAAGGATAATTATTCCTTGCAAGCAACTCAATTTGCAGTGTTATCATTTTTATTGATTGGTTACCTGAAAAGTATGGAGTGCTTGAGAACAAGCTAAATGAGATGCTCATTTCAATTCTCCAATTTAAATTAATCTTCTCCTGCTGATCATTTCACTCAATGGGCTAAAATCTACAATTGATCTTACCAGCTTACATCAACAAGTTGATTGGTTTTCTACTTAAACCCATAATCTTGAGTCTAAATCCTCTAAATCTGATCGTGTAATGGTATCAACTGTTCATGCACTAAATGGTGAATCAAATTCTTTAACCTACTTTCAAAGATATGTATGATCTAGTAAATATATCATTCATTCCTTTTTTATTCATGAACAAGCTATTGAGGAAGTGTTGATGTCATGATTAGATCCTGAACAAGTTCTCAGTTCTTCTGAACTGAGTGTTCATTGTTGTAATTTTTAGTTATTTAAATTCAATTTGTTTCAATTATATTTTGAGTTGCTTTTTGATCAATATATTTATTTTTTTTTGATTCAAAGTGGAACACTTGTTCAATTTGATTAACTCTAGATTGGTTAACTACTGTTGTCATCCGTGTTAGAAATTTGCTTATTTCATAGTTGAATTGAGGGTCTTTCTATGCACTCTTAAAGTCATGTGGACTTTAAAACTGTAGTGCCTTGTGCGTACCCTCAATGAATCACTTTATTACCTTATATCTTTAGTTGATTGAGGTAATCTACACTCAATTATCTAATATATATAAATCAGATTAGATAAGAGTAACATTAAGCTAGCATAAAAGATTTTAATATATTTGTTCTTGATTGTCATTTATCTTAGCTATGATTATTTGGAACTTAGTACTTTTATTGCAGTTCTTCCTATTCGATGTGCTGGTATTTATTGTGATGCCAACTGCCCAGGCCCATTTGCCACCTTTAAACCAGATCCCCTTATTTAACTTCTTATTGAATAACTTGCCAAATGGAGTACCTTTCATCTAGACAGCAAACATTCCACCTATCATTTACCACTATGCTTCTTTTTTATTCTAGGTATTATAGTAGTTTACATGATTTATAATCATTTCAGAAATAATTTAGAACGTTACTTTCTTCTTGATCACATTGCACAAGTTCTCATGATGGGAGTACCAGTGACCACAAACCCAGCTGGATTTAATTTAAATGCTTTTATAATCCATATCACAATGAAAGTCACCTCCAAGATGGTGCATTAAAATTTGCTAGCTTCCACAATGGGCTGGTTCAAACAGGACGGTTTAGGCGGTTCAGTTGTCACCCCTATCGATATATTATTAATTGCTACCACCTGTTTGGGGATTTATCTCTTACAGGCCTTATAATCTATCTCATAGTAAGAATAGATACTCTGGAACGTTACCAACCAACTTATGTTGACTCCAATCATTCCTGCCAGATTTACCCAGTAGTAATGCACCAGGTTTCAGCAAAGTAAGCCACTATTAGTGAGCATCAAGACATTCTGGATATTCTATCATTTTCTGAATCAGAATTTTAAAGCTGAAACAAGGAAGTTTGCAGAAGGTTTAAAGAGAAACAAGCATGTGGTTAAACAGCTGATTGGAAAACCATGTCAGTGATTTGCCAAGGCAAATTTGAAGGACCCTGATTTGCGACACAACTATCCACGTTTTTGTCAGAAGCTACTTGCTCAAGTAGCAGTCAATGACCAACATACATGAAAAGCGTCAACAGTTGTATGAGCTTCAATAAATCTCTGACAGAATAAAGCCCTATTGCGACAAGTTTACAAGCCTAAAGAAACAACTAAACCTAAATCACGCATAAGCATGTTTACCAATCCAGGAGAAATTGGCTCCGCAATATAAGGAATTCATGGCCTATCATCAGTTGCCAGAAATTTATAATGACCTAGTAAAGGAGTTGTGCTTTTGGGGGCGTAAGTTTGAACAGTTGTCCAAGGATTTGCAACTCTATGATAGAACAGGAAGACAAGCCAAAAATTTCACAGCGGGACTACATCAAATTAAAGAAAACTTTTTCTTGAACTATGGCTAAAGAAGGAGGAGAGCTTAAACTTAACCTGAGGAAAAGAAACGTCTCATTCAGGAGGGAAGTTGTCTATACTGTGAAGACAATAATCATCTTGTTGTTGCACATTCTAAGATACCTTAACCACCTATCAACTTGAAAAGCGGGCAAAATTCTACAAGATTAGCAAGTATTATTAGTAAATATAGATTTTAATCTCAACTATATGCTACAATTCAGATACATTTGTACAATATGGCCAAGAAGTTACAACCTGGGCCTTACTGGATACTGGGGCTATGGCCAATTTTCATGGACTACAGCATATATATGGCACTAAGAAGAGTCTCCCCTCATAAGGAGAAGGCCAAACTAGCTGATGGGACAGTATTGGTTGTTCAAGTGGCAGAATATCCTTTCAAGGTCAGCATTGGAAGATTAATATTTAGTCAGAAATTTCAGTAATGGACAAGATAACCTTCCCACTTGTATTTGGTTTTCCAGGTGGCAGGAAGCCCATTGTAATATCAACTGGGACAATCTAACTGCCAACTTCAACAGGGAGGAGTTTCAAGTTCAGTAAAGTTACAGACAAAGATGGACTCAATTAGGCATCCATGGCTACGCTTCATTGAGACACATGCAAACAATCATGTTTAAAAAAACCTACCTAAGGAGCTACAATGTTACCAAAATATATTAAGTGAGGAGACTTGAAAGACTCTGCCACCACGCTGAGATTCTGATTTGAAAATAGAATTTTTTCTAGGAAAATGCCTAGTTGGGGAAAAGTTTTCCTTCAACTCCACAACATGAATTATTATTGAAACAATACTTCAAAAATAGACTTAGACTAAGGATTAATTAGACTATCAAACTCACCATGCTGCTCTCTTATTTTTTTGTCAATAATGATATGGAGGCTTGAGGACTTGTGTGAATTACTTTAATCTAAACTTAATAACATTGAAAATGGATACCCAGTACTATCAGCAGAACAATTAACTGATAGTTTAACAGGGGCTCAGTTGTTTACCAAAGTGGATTTAAGAAATGCATACAAAAAAGTCGGAATTTCAGAAGAACATGAATGGAAGGCAGTTGTTAGGACACTCTTCAGATTTTAAAAATATTTGGTAATGTCTTTTGGGCTATGTAATGCCCCAGCAGTCTTTCAAGCCTTAATGACAGAAGTACTGTTTTCATGTTAATTATTTAGTTGTAGTCTACTTGGATGATATTATTTTATACTTAAGGATATGGGGACTCATGTAGAACATGTGGAGGCAGTGTTCCAGAGAGTTAAGAAGTACGACTTGTATGCCAAGTTAGAAAAATGAGAGTTTTACAGCAAAGAAATAAATTCCTTAAGTATGCCATCAAAGAAGGGGGTTTTGCCATTTAGCCTAGCAAGGTATCAGCAGTCACAGATTGGCCTCCCCCTACACCAAGAACTAAGTTGCGCGCCTTCCTTAGGCTTGCAAATTTCTGCAGAAAATTTATTTACAATAATTTTGTAATTGCCCTTCTCTTGACAGACCTTACTTCAGCATCAGTACCTTACATCTGTACACAAAAGCCTTAGGAGTCTCTTGAAGCCTTAAATAAAGCCTTCACTGCAGCACCAGCTCTTAACAGACCAGATCCAAACAAGCTTTTTTTCTTGAGACAGATTTATCAGACTTTACCTATGGTGAGGTTCTTCTTCAGGAGGGGGAAGATAAGAAAGCCTATCCTATGGCCTTCTTTTCTCAAAAGATGTTGGATGAAGAAAGGAACTACAAGATCTATGATAAAGAACTTTAGCTATTGTTAAGGTTATGGAACACTGGAGACTATACCTAGAGGGACTAAACACCATGTGATTATTAGAACGGATCATATAAATTTTCTATATATTAGAGAAAGCCGTAAGATTAGTCAGCGACATGCATGATGGGCTTTAGACTTAGCCAGATATTATTTATACATTGACTTCAATCCAGGAATAGTTAATACTGGTACATATGCACTTAGCAGAATAGAGGACCATGGTGAAAGATGATGATGGATATTTGAAGTATAATACTAGACCTGTGATTGAACCAGACATATATTAGTTTTCTTTCCTATCCATGCAACAGGCAGAGACTTACTTGGAAAACCAAGTAAAGGGAGCACAAAGAAAGGACCCCAAGTATAAAGAGAAGATAAAAGGGGACTACCTTCCTAGACTCCCTCATGCACTAGTGATCAAACCCAAGACATATACTTGAAACGTGCATTTATGGGTCCCAGATGTACAATCTCAAATGGAAGTATTTAAAAGATTCCATGACAGTCCAGCTACAAGTCATGATGGTCCAGAGAGAACACTAAAGCGCATTCAATCTGATTATTGGTGGCCAGGAAAGACAAAGGATGTGAAAGACTATGTTCAGGCCCGTCAACTATGTTCAAGAAACCAAGTATCTAATCAGAAACCATATGTAAAACTTCAACTTTGCCAATTCCTAGCGGTACATAGAGAAGCATATCTATGGATTTCATAACTGGCCTACCTATCAGTGATGGATATTCTTTAATATGAGTGGTAGTTTATAGATTTATTGTTGCTGAGTTTGTCCCATGTTCTGGGGTACCTTCAGCAATGGAGACAGCCAATTTATTCATTAAACATACCTATCCTCACCATGGTTGTCCTTCAGATATATATCTGACAGAGAGTCCCAACTCACATCTAAGTTTTGGAGAGTTTTTGCTGATCTGGTGGGTATCAGACTAAAGCTATCAATTGCTCTCCATCCACAGACAGATGGACAAAAAGAGAGAGTTAATCAAGTCTTAGAGCAATATCTTCATTCTAATGTAGTTTTCAGACATGACATCTGGTCAAGACATTTTCCAATGACCCAATTCCGTTATAAAAGCTCGTACCATGCAACAACTAAGATGACCCCTTTCATGGCAAATCATGGGTATGAACCACAGATGATGCCAAGTTCCACTCAAGATAGCACAGTACGTGCAGCATATAAATATATAAAGGATATGAGATCTACAACTGGAACTTAAGGACAATCTAGATAAAGCAATACAGAGCTATAAGGATTAAGATGATAAAAACGTAGGGATTTTACAGACTTGAAAGAAAACATTTTTATACTTAAACACCAAGAATCTAAGAGTGGTGTGGCCATCAAGAAATCTGGGTCTTAGAAGAATGTGCCTTTGAAGGTTCTAAAGAAAATATCTAATACTACCTACCAGATTCAATTGACTTCTGGTTCAACATCACACAACACTTTCCATATATCAGCTTTGACCCCTCAGAGACTGCCTACACTTTTTATCAACAAAAAGAGCAAAGACCCTTATCAATAGTTCTTGTTGGAATCCCTGGGATTGGCAAGCTCGCTGGTGCTACTCAGTCCTGGTTTAACAATAATTGCAGGAGAAGTTACCCTCTCTATTGCTGGAATAAATATTATTTAGGGGGTTATCAGCCACTTAGATTTAGCAAAAAAACTTTGAGAATAATAAAAAGTTGGGTTTTTATATGTTTTTATATATTTTTATTAATAATAATTTTGGGTCAAAAAGCAAACCCACTTAAGATATCAATGCTTAGTATTTAAACCTAATGAGGCTTGAAGTGAGTTGGGGCATGAAATTTGGACTAGGTTAGGAATATCTGTATTAGGGAATATTAGGTTTCAGCCTATTGGGGCTCTCAAGACTTAGCTCGCTTTAATGAAACAACCAATGAAGGGTCAATAGAAGTTAGGAAAAATTCGTGAAGCAAGAATTAATATATTGCACCCAATCATTAGGTGAGAAATTTTTGCAACTGATGAGACCCCCTCTAAGGCTATAAAATGGGGTGGTTGTGGCGTAGGTGGTTGAACTAAATTAGAAAGGGGATGGGGAGGACCCTCAGAACAACTCCCCTAATTTTTCTGCAGTTTTGATGAATCCTTATTACTAGCCATGGGGCTATTAAGTTGAGGAGTGGGGACAATAGTATTACCAAAACTTGTGAGGTTCCACCGAGAATTGACCAAGATTTTTTTGGCTGATGTTATCCATATTGAAGCCCAAAATACTCTTTTCTAATATTGGACTTGTAATTGTCCAACATTACCCCCTTCAAGAGTGCTGAGGATAGAATAAGGCCTCTTGAAAAGGCCAGGATCTTGATTGACAGTAATTCCAGTAGCTATGGATTTGGTGGAGTACTCATCCCCTTGCTTATAAGTGACCACAAAAGGGCCTTCCCAAATAGACCCAAGATTCTAACTTCTGGGAGTGATTCAATTGTGGTAGCAAAGTACCAAGTCTGACACTTGGAAGGGACAGATTTCCGGAGCTCATTAGCAGCTTGGCCCTCTTTTGTGACAGTTTTAGCCAAATTAGTCATAGCCTCTGCTTGTAACTAAACGATGAGCTGGGGCAACTTCTTCATGGCTTGCTCAGGGCCAGTCCTATCAGAAATTTTTTTTTGGCTAATAATTCCAGAACTCCAGGTTCCCACCCATACAGCACATGGAAAGGAGACATTTTGAGGATTTGGTGGTAACCGATATGGAGGCCATGAGGGCACTTGGTAAGTACAGACCCCAGTGAAGTTGGACTGAAGTGGCCATTTTTCGTAATATAGAGACCAGGGTCCCATTGGATCTTTCTACGGTACCATTGGTTGAGGGGTTAATAAGTGAAAAAAGAGATGTTGCATACCCATGGAGTTAGCGAGGATCTTCACCACTCTGAAGGTAAAATTTTTCCCATTGTCATAGAGCAGGACCTGGGGACAACCATGACTAGAAAATATATATTGATGGAGGAAAGTGGTCGTGGCCTTGGCAGTTTGAGCAGGAAGAGCCACAGCCAACCCATTTTGTAAAATGGTATATGCCTACCAAAATATATCGATTTCCTCCAGTAGTCTAGGGTAGAGGTCCAACCACGTCTAAACTTATGGTGTGGAAGGGTTGTTGGGGTGTAAAGGGTTGGTAACGATACTGAGTCTTGAAGCTGGGTTGCTTTTTGCAGGTTAGACAGGCATCCAGGACCTCAGTTATGGTCTCCATGACGCCCTACTAGTAATAGCGCTCTTTAACCCACACCATAAGTCTTCCATACCCCACTATGCCCTAAAATAGAATGGAACTCCAAAATGACAGGTACTCGTTTTAATGGCCGAAGTTGGGCAACCAGTTTACCCCTACCTTTTTTATAGCTTTTCACTCTCTACCTTGGTATTGCGGGAGTGTCAAGCTAGGATTTTTTTACAGGTTAATCCTCATCCCCCATGCATCAGGAGTCATCAGGAGGTCATGTAACCTCTCAGTTTCACTATTATCTAAAAGAAGGACAGGAAGCCGCGTCAACACATCAACGTTCATACGGTCAGTTCCTGTCACATGCTCAATTACCATGTCATAATGCTGGAGCTACAAGGCCCAGCGAGCCAACCTGCCCAGTGGCTCCTTCATATTACAACCACTACAAGGATAAATGGTCAGTAACCACTTTGAAGGAAGTCCCATATAAGAAGGGGCAGTAGTGCTTCACAATGAGCAGAACAGCAAGGCGCTCCTTCTCAGTGATGCTGTAGTTGCGTTCAGCTTTTAAGAGCATATTGCTGAAGTAAGAAACAGATGATCAAACCCATGCTCGTCCAGCTGAGCTAAGATAGCTCCAACAGCGTAATCAGAGGCATCCATGAACAGCATAAAGGGCTTTCCATAGCCAGGGTGGAGGAGGATTGGCCTTTGTTGCAGTAAATTCTTCAAGGTTTCGAATGCAGCTTTTTGTTCCACACCCTAATGGAATGGAGTGTTCTTAGCTAAGAGGCGGACGAGGGTCTCATTAAGCTGGGAGAACTTGGAGATGAATTGATGTTAATACCCCATCATGCCCAAGAATACCTGGAGGTTGTTGTTGGATTTTTCGCATTGGAGAAGCTTGCAGGTGCTTATTTACGTAAAGTCCAACAATAGGGGGTTGGAACCACTGATCATACAAAGAAAATAAGCTTTTTAAAAATTAGGAAGTTATGGGTTTTTTATAATTTTATTAGGAGATGCCAGGGATAAGAGAAAATAAAACCCCTCAATATCTGAACATTCAGTATTTAAATATAATTGAGGGTCAAAGGAAATTCATTAGTAAGTTTGGATCAGCTTAGTATGGACTGAATAAGGAAATATGAAAATTAACTTATCAAAGCTCTGAAAACTTGCTTCACTTAGAAGAACGATGGTTGGAGAGTTATGATTTGGCAAGATGTAGCAGTGGGGTAGCGACTTGATAATTTTCAGCCAATCCCCATTAGATAAAATTATTGCACCTTGGGGGCCCCGCCACACCTATAAAAGGGTGTGGTCCCCACGTAGGTGCTTGAATGGGGCTGGTAGAGGCTAGGGGATATCCATCCAATGGACGCCTCAGAGTCCGCTGCGTGGTTGGAGTAATCCAAATGCTTAAACTAGTGTTATTTGCCCGTGAGTTATTTGAAATAGTATTACCCCAATTAGCAGGGTTCCACCGAGAATCAGCCAGGGTTTTTTGGCTGAAAATTGCTATTATTACTTAAATATATTGTATCATATTGCGGACTTGTAAATGTCTGACATTTCCCCTTTTTGGCAAATTTTGACCCACAACATTCTAATATTAAAGCCAGGAGGGCAGGTGTTTGACAGATGTGGAGGATTTTGGGCGCCGGCATCTTGGATATAGCTGCAACCTTATCTTGCAAAGGTTGAATTCCATCTTTAGAGATGGCGTGTCCAAGGAAACCTCATCTTTCTCTGGAAGAAAGTACACTTCGATGGCTTCAATTTGATGTTAAAAGCCCGCGGGAGTTGGAACGTTTCTTTTAAGTGGCTAAGGTGCACATTACAGGTCTTGTAACACTGTGATTTTATCAAGATAGATGATGACGGAGCATAATTTAAGGTTCTGCAAGATATGGTCCATGGTTTGCTGGAAAGTGATGGGAGCGTTGCAAACCCTTGTGGTAGTTGGGTAGGCTGGAAGAGACTACACTTCAAATAAGAGCACTTTTCTCCTGGTCTTGGGAAAAAAAGTCCATTTGAAAATAACTTCTAGCAAAGTCCATTGCGGAAAAGAAGTTAGAAATAGAGAGTTGATCTAGGGCGGCATCAATGTGGTGATAGGGTAACTATCCTTTTTGGTGAGGTTATTCAGTTTGTGGTATTCAGTAACTACCCAATGACTGCCATTCTTAATTTTTTATAAGCAATAAGGGAGATGACCAAGGGCTTTGGGAAGGCACCAGAAGCCCCGCATCCAGAAACTGTTCAACTCCGTCCTCATTTGGATCTCCTCAACCTTTGATTTCCAATAAGGAATAGATTGAATAGGCTGGGCATCAACAAGGTCAATGGTATGAGTCCAACCCTTTATATGTCCATTGTCAGTATCAGATTGGTAGAAGTCACTATAAGACTCCAGAAGAGAGTGAACTTTTTTGAGCTCCTCATGGGTTATCCTAGATATTTAAACGTGGGAAAAGTGCATATTAATCTTTCCGTAGTTAGTCTCAGATCTAACATATACCCAATATAATGGACTTGTCAGATGTCCTACATTGGTATCAGCAGGTCTTTTCCAATCTCTTGATGCTTCTTTACAACCATGTCCTTGTTGGTAAGATTCTGCAACAGAAGATTAATTGGCCGCAGGCAGGCAGGATCTATGATACCCGGCAATACCTGAAGTTCTAAATTCTTATCCCATCAATGCTTGATAAGTGAAGTAGGCAGTTGCGTGGGGTTTTTATAGTAATCTTGATGTCTATAACATTTTGTTCACCCTCTTTGACTACTACCTCCTCTGATGCATACAATGGAAGGCCCTCTGAAGCATCCACGGAGTCAGGAAGCCTTTCTGTGTTTCAGCCTGACATGTTATAAAGCAAGGAGAGGGCGGAGGAAGGGTACTCAACTACACATGTATATTCTTTCTCCTTAGGCTCATTGTTGGTAAAAAACTAGGTGAACTTTGTAATTTAGAAGGGAGAGAAATCCCTGTTTCATGTTGATAATTCCGTCATGCTCAATCATGAATTGAGTTAAATGAGCAGCTCGTATGTGTCAATTTTAATGCCACAGCGGGGGCAGACAGGAGGAGCTTCCCAATATGTATGGGTAGAGAAGAGTAGGCTCCGATAGCTCTCATATCATTGGGCCCTGCAGTTCCAAACTCTTTCAAATAGTCCAGGTCAGGCGCCAACTTAATTTTATTGATAAACTTTGAGGAAACCACATTGACGGGAGCACCTGTATCAAGGATAGTTAGAACTTGCACCTTATTGGTGACAACCTTTCCTTGGTTATAGTTATACTAAAAGTTGAGGGGAGGGCAAGAATCTTCTTCAAACGGAGTGAGGAGGTAAGGCGTTGAGCGAATGCAGGGTACCTATCTTTAATATATTGGAGTGTATGCACATGTTGGGTTTATCAGATCACTGTACAAATAAGCTGTTCAGCATCACTAGCAGTATCAATCACCTCTGAACACCTCAACACCTGTTAAGATAGTTTTGGTAGGGTATCATGGCCATTTCTATTCTTTCAGGCCTCAAAATATCTGGTATCTGAACTTCCATAGGGGCTTCTAGGACATAATAGCCCGCATCTTCACCACCCCCTTCAGACTTGTCATCAGAGGGGATTTTGATGCAACCAAAAGAGTTGCTAAGAAGGGGCCGGAAAGCTGGCTTGTTCTCCTTACAGGGGAGGGCATTTTGGCGTTCATCTACCCTTTTGGCTTTTGGAGGGAGCATCGTGGCTGCACCACATTTTGGGGCCACTTGAAGAGAAGCATTCTTTTGAGGCACGGTCAGAGGTAAGGCTGTGGTTGTTATGGAGGACGGCTCTGGGTGACATGAGTGTGGAGCTGTAGTGATGGACTCCTTAAGAGAGAGTGTGGGATGTGATGAGAAATCAACTGATTTCAAAGGGCTGACTTGGGGTGCATCTGAGGGGATAGAGCCCTGCCTTGTCACCCCTGATGCCCTCTGGCCAACCTCAAAGGGAGGAGGGCAGTTTAGTTTGGGGCGCCCCATGGGGACTGGCTTTAGAAGGTTAGTCTGCACTGGAGGGGTAATTATAACTTCTGAGGTAGGAGTAGCTTCATAAATATCAGCAAACTCTAATAATGCCTCTTTTATATCTCGAACATTCTGTGGGGAATGCTTCACTGAGACAGTATATTGTGCTAAGGAAGGCTAAGAGGTTAATCCAGCCAGAATGTCAGCAATTACATCTAAAAGTAGCATTTTAGCGAGCAGGAGAGGCTGGGCTGCACTATAAAACTGGTCAATGAAGGTTGCAACTGATTCCCCTTCAAGTAGACTTAGGCACATAAAGCCTGTTTCTTCCAATATAAGATCTGCGTGGATTCAGACTCATCAGTGAGTGCTCGTTTTAGCTCTGCCCAAGTTCTAAGGGTGTTCATATTAGGTTCCATCCCCTCTTAGGTGGAACGGCTGAAGCATGGAAGGTTATGCTTTATTTTTTGGGGATTGGTTGTCCCTTCCATAACAGCCTTATAAAAGAAGAGGAGTGGGACTATGCTACCCAGACCTGGGGTAAATTTGTCTCTGAAAGGGGTTTGGAGATAACCAGAGCAGCCTCATGAAAGGCTTAATATGCGCTGTTCAAGTGATTCATGCTGAGACAGTGCGCTGGCTAGCTGCTGTGCTAAAGCATCTAGCTAGGGTTCAGAGACTGTGGGGAGGTTTTGGGTTTAAATTCAATGTCAGAAATTCAACTATGGGCTCTGCTAGTTGGCAGGCTAACCAGTATAATTACTGGTCATCCCTTGACTTTTCACCTTAGGCGTCGTGGCTAGCAGCGCCGGCTAACCCCTTGGCATGTCACCCATGCCATTCTGGGGATCCCCTTTAACCTAAACTCCAACAATCAAAATAGATATGACTTATATCAAAAGGTAGAATAGGCAAAGGAAGATACTTATTGAAAGGGAAGCGCCAGGTATTTATACTATTTACAAAAGGGCTATTGCGCCCACCGCCAACCTACCAGCTCTTCCTCTGGTTCTTCCAGCCAACCACTTCTCTTCTTTTTCTACTATTTCTTCTACATTATCCTCTTCCCTGGCGTTGACCCTCTCGCTCCATCCTTCCCGATGTCTGAATTAGCTTTGGCTCATCCTCAGCCTAAAGTTGCCGGTGAGCCATATAAATAATTAATCTAATTAAACGTCAAATTTGGATTTGACCTTTGAGTTGATAATAATGCACCAGAAACTACTTCAGTTGCTCACTTTGACTCAGAATATCTTGGCATCTCTCCAACATCACTTCTCCTCTTATCTTAATAATAAATGAGGCACCAGAAATAACCTCAGCCGCCTTGAACTCATAATTGTCAGATCCACTGACATCAGATTATCAGGCAGCGAATTTATAGATGAACAATTAGAGCGAATACATCAGCTTTCTGCTGGAAACCCCACAATGAATTATGAATGGCAGTTGGCGTCAAACACTGGTTCTGCTGACTGATATCAAATAGATCATCCTATGCTATTAGTCACCGGTGATCCTTATACTAATTTGGGGCCACTGATTGGCCCCACACAAACCTAAATACCAAACTCAGCGGAATACTAATTTTGGCTCAACCAAAATTGGGGAGCAACTAACCAGCAATCATATTAAATAACACGAAATTCAGTCAATAAGCCATTCCACCAGGATTGTCCATATCATTCTAAATAACGATTAATCATTGGAGGATTCCATCTGGTTAAAATTCAGACATTCCCCCAACACCCTTCAATTTTATTTATTTGGGGAAGGTTGACCAGGGGACGAGCACTTTTGGTATAGTGGGATAAACTAATTAACTGTGAAAATTTAAAGAAACCCCAGAGGGTTCGAAGCCCCTCTTGTTGTCTCCAGGGCAACCAAGTTTAAGACGGTAGGGGGGGTATGCTGGCTTATCCTTGGATGCAGTATGGGTGAAGGAAAGAATCAATCTTTAGGAACCATATGGGGAACCATGTATTGATTGTCCTTTTGTTTTGTAGGGTCATGTTTACAAACAACCATGATTGGAAATGTTACAATATATGGTAGTGAAAACAATCGATGGGTCCTTGGATTGTAGGCGTTGCTCCTGTAAACAATTTCAGTGCTATCGTATGGACTTTCCATAAAGCTATTGCTACTATTAATGACTGGAGGGATGGATGGATAGGTGACTCCATGTTTAGAGCGAACATGTTCCTAGCTAGACTGAATGATTGTCCACTGTATTAGAGGAATAGGCTCATGACCTCTTTCCATATAGCTACTAATGTTGGACATTGTTCTAAATGGTGTACTAGGCTTCCATATTGACCACATATTGTACATGAGGAATGGGCTGCATTTGACCGTTCTGCTGTGCGGTATGCTCTCCTCATGCATCTCCACACATGTGCTCTTATCCTGGGTTGAAGAAGTGAGTGATGTGTGTATCTCCAGACTCTTCAATGGGTCTCCAGGTTGTATATTATCTATATGATCCAGGTAATCAATCCTGGCTATGGTACTCGGATTTCTGCATATTATATTATCTGTGACTAAATGGCCATCAATTTCCTGTCTGTGAGTTAGCCTTGGGCGTCCTCTATGTCTGATCTGACCACATATGTGAATCTTCCACTCTGCTCTTCTCATTGCTAGAAGTATTTGTTTGAAATGTGCAGGGGTGCCATGTGGTCCTGCAGCTGTAGGATGAGACGCCAGATTTTGATCAATGTGTTTGGATGTTCTGGGTTTCTTAATTGGAGTGATCGTGTGAAATTAAATCCTTTTATTCTGGCCCAATGTATATCTGGAAGATCTGGGTTATTCACCTGAGCTATCCATGATCCTAGTATATGGGTTGATTGCTCGACATAATTAGTTAGCCCCATACCTCCGTTCCTCCTAGAGCCAAATAGGGTTTCAAGGCGTACAGGGGGGTTGTGGTTGGAGCAAAGCCATCACTGTATTAAGGCGTAGATTGTGTTAAAGAAGGCCAGTGAGAAAGCAATTGCATGGGCCGTAAACCATATGATTGATAGTATTATGGAGTTGTCTACTGTGACCCTTCCTGTTAGACCTGTTTGGTGTCCATGTAAGGGTGCAATGCGTCTTGTTATTTTATCTAGAAGTTTATTTTCCATCACGGAGTTGGCGTAACCTCCTGCTTCCAGCCATACCCCCAATTGACGGACAGGTCCAGCTGCCAGCTTGTTAGTGAAGGGAAGTTTTAGAGGGCAATTGCTGATCTTTGCCTCCTATGTCTGGTGAGAAGTCTTTATGTTGTATTGGTTTGTTGACCCATGGTAGATGGCATCCAATGGGTCTGGTATTTCCCCAGAAGTTTTATTTCTGTTTTCTCAGTGTTAAGTGATGCGTTGCTTATGGCTGAATATTCTTGTATTATCTTCTCAATTCTGAAAGCATCCTGATTGTTGGATATTACCACCACACAGTCGTCATTAAAGGTCATCATTTTGACTGGTGGTTGGCCATTTACATTGAATCTATTGAGAAGTGTATTTTTATTCTGGATTAGGGGATTAGACTAAAATTATATAGTAGAGGGCTTAGTGAGTCCCTTTGTTTGAGTTCTCTCTGTGTAAAAACTGGGTTAATTAAGAAACCTTCTCCATGAACAGCCATGGTGACCGACTGTAAACAACATCACCTAGTTTATGAATCTATTTGGGAGTTTGAATTTTTGAAGGCAGGCCCTGAGATAGGTCCAGTTCACCCTGTCATATGCCTTCTGTTGGTCTAAAAAGACAAGCGTTTCAGAGGTTTTGGACTGGCAGACATTTGCAACTGTGTGGATATTGTCCCATATGGATCTTCTTGAAAAAAATCCATATTGTGTTGGGGATATCACATCAGTTGCAATTTCTCTTAGTCGTTTGGCCATGATTTTTGTGAATATTATAGTATCAGTGTTGGACAGGGAGATTGGGCGCCAATTGGATAAGTTTAGTCTGTCTGTCTTTTTGAATAAAGTGACAGTGTAAGCTTCTTTGCCTCCAGGTAGGAGATCTGTTTCTCATAATACACTTGTTCATGGAAGTTAGAAAAAATTAGATATTTTAGTAAATATATTTTATATAATAATCATAGGGAATCCCATCAGATCCAGGGCATTTCCCTCTTGGTGCACCGCATACTACTTCCCATAGTTCCTCACACAATTTTTATTTAACTGAGGCAAGCTGACCAGGGGACAGGCATTACCAAAAGAAAGAAATGACATGAAACCTGAACAGGGTCAACTCCATTAAAGAAAGTTTTTCCACCTCCGGATCAGGACTCAAATTTTTCTGGTTACATCATGGGTAAGGTTTTCGTGTTATTAGACCTACTAAACGCCAATAGCTTCCTTTGGCTGGCACCCCAATCGATGTGCAAAGGGCAGGAATCAAGCCTGCAACCTTCAGGTTGGTAGACATACGCCCTACTGACTCGCCTTCCACCCCCTAGTTCCTCGCACAATATTAGGTTATTTAATTTTTATTTTGAGCTGCAGTGTCAATATGTGCACTTGTGAGGAATTTTTTGATTTTTGCTGGTTCAACCAGTTCAAATTTATATAAACTTATATAAAACCTGTGTACTTTGGTCATGACTCCTTTGGGTGTTTCTGCTATGGATTTTTCCAGTTGTCAGACCTGTGTGAAGGCTGTCATATTTTTTTGACATGAAACCAACAGAAAAATACCTCAAGCGAGTTTCTCCATCTTTAATGTTTTTTGCTCTATATTGAACCCCAACCTGGTGTTGGTATTCACAATAAGGGTGTTTAGCCAAGCAGAAACCTCCACCCATCTGCGACCCCATCCAGGGCTGTACCCTGTGTGTGGGACGTTGTTTTCTAGGTGGTTGATTTCTGCCAAGGTGTGCTTGATAATGGCTGAAGCTGCCCTGTGTCTTCTAGACGATGTATGTTTGATTTATTGGGTTAATGATTTTTTGACTTTTTCCCAGGTAGTTAATGCGTCCAAAAATAAAGGTGTTTGAAAATCCCATGTTGAGGATATAAACTCTATCCAGGATTGAAGTTCTGAGTCAGCTAAACTTTCTGGGCGTATTATACACCACCTGGGTGCTTGGGTACTTGGTTCCGCCAGTTTGTAGGATGCCAAAACCAGCCAATGGTCAGAAAATTCGATTTTTGTAGTTTTGAATTTATTAATTTTGAGTCAGAGAATTAATGATGCGAGTATTGGGTCTATCCATGACATAGAGATAAGTGCACTGTTGTGTACATGTGGGCGTGTCATGTTCTGTAGTAGGGGTGACCTTTTAGGTAGCATATCTTATAGTCCTAGGGTGGCTTTATTATGCGAAGTTCCATTTGCCCTTGTGATACCTCCGTTGTGTGTGGCCATTGGTCAGTGTCTGGGTTATTCCAGCAGTTCATGTCTCCCATGACAAAAGTGTTTGCTGGAAGATGGAGCTGTGTTAGAGCTGTAAAAACTCTCATCAGTCCAGTGCACAGTTCAGTGCATACACACTGGCTATTGTGTGCACTTCTTTGTGCCATGAGAAGGTAACAGCTAGTATGCAGCCATCCAGGAACGAAATTTTATTAATAAATTCAAAGTTTTGGTTTGTACGTTCTATCATCCTATAGTGTTGTGACCAAAACAGTATTGTTGGGAGGAGCATGTTTTCCCATGCCTCCTCCTTTCCCTGTGGACAGTGGGTTTCCTGCACTGCCGGGATATCCACAGGTGGGTTTCGCATGAGACTCAACTTCTTGGCCTGGGACGTTAAGGCCTTGAGTCCTGCTATGTTCAGCATCATTATCTCTACTGAGATGCCCAATGCGCCTCAGGAGCGGTTAGAAAGGCCCCCAGCCCTACTCCCTCGCTCTCATTACTCTCCATTGCACCTCTGCTGCGGAGAGCATAACTATGAGTAGGAGTTGGGGTGTATTCTACCCCTTTCATTACCGCTGTTTTTGCTCCTCTCTTGCCTTTGTTGGTTTTCAATTTATCATTGCAGTGCACTTGTGTGCTCTTATTGGCCACATTTTTCTCTTGCGCGTTCCATTGTTGATTTTCACTCCTAATTGGGTTATGCTCTGCAATTTCAGGGGTTGTGCTGAGCCCCTTGTTTTGCCACATTTATTTTCAAATTGGATTCCATAAATCCATTCTGTTTGGATTGGTTGTTTCGTTTCCCTAGGGATTTGATTGGCTCATTATTTCAAGTTTATCCATATCTTCCTGAATCTATTCCAGTGAGATATATGATTATGCTGATGCCATTTCCTTGGCCACGGTCAGCTTGTGGGCTTGTTTGGCCATTTTTGTTCTTTTGGGGAAATCATGTCAATTATTTTATACAGCCTGTGTTCTTTAGTTGAATGCTTGTGTGGTATCTGTGATTTTGGCGTACTCTGGTCATCTTTGCCCACTTCTTCCTCAAAGAATTCCACTTCTCTTAGGCCTTCTTTTATGGGACAAGCATAAATCTTGTGCCCAAAGGCCTGACAGTGGTTGCATATGGGGGTTGCGCTCTATACTGTTGTGTGGAATAGTTGGGATTTTTCCCATCAATAGTAAAGGATGCAATATAGGGGTTTTTTGTAATATCCTCCTCTATCTCCTGGTTTGGGGAAATGATTGTGATTGCCTTCCCAGTGCTAAGGGTCAGCATCAGCTGGAATTTTTGCATTTCAAATTGTTTAATTTTTCTGTAGGCTTTCAAGCCTTCCTGGAGATGTCATTTGACTACTGTGCAAGCCAGTGTATTCAGAAGGTAGTCGAAGATTATGAAAATATCTTTGGATTCTGTCCAACGTGCGCATTTGGTCAATACCAAATGCTGACCGCTGAGAAGGTTGAGTACCACTCTAACTTTCGCTGCTTCATTTACTTCTTCCGCTGTTTCAAACCCAAGACCTACCCAACCTTTACAGATAGTATGGGTTGTTAAGTACACCGCATGTGGGAAAAATTAAAATTGGACTTTGCCAAACTTTTCCCAAATTGTCAGTGTTTCTACGCCCATGAATACACATATCCCATATTCCACTGATGACAGTAGTTGTGAGTGGGATACTTCCATGTAACTGCAATATTTCACTAAAAAATTCACCAAACCTGTGTGGTTTGCCACCTCGTAGGTTTTTTTTTGTTTTTACTGATATTTTCGTTTGTTCCTGTGCTCTTGGTACCTTTGGGTGGTGCAGCTCCAGGTCCGCTGCCCTTTACCACGTTTGCCCAATTCTTTACTTTATTACTCATGCTTATCTCACCTTGTATTGATTATCAAATTGTACTGTTTGAATCGAATTGTAATACTAAAAGTTATAGTAATTGGAAAGAAAAGCTGCGCAATACCTTCAAAACTTAATAAAGTGTTTTTGTGGTGTAAAACCACCTGTAGTGAGCACCACTTTGTTGGAATCCATGGGATTGGGATGATCAATGGTGCTACTCAGCCCTGATTTAACAATAATTGCAGAATAAGCTACCCTCTCTACTGATAGGAGATATATTTAATTGATTAACCAGCCACTTAGATTTAAAAATTGTAGGAAATTTTGGTAATAATAAAAAGTTGGGTTTTATATATTTTTATTAATAATGATTTTGGGTCAAGAAGCAAACCCACTTAAGATATCAATGCTTAGTATTTAAACCTAATGAGGCTTGAAGTGAGTTGGGGCATGAAATTTGGACTAGGTTAGGAATATCTGTATTAGGGAATATTAGGTTTTAGCCTATTGGGGCTCTCAAGACTTAACTCGCTTTGATGAAACAACCAATGAAGGGTCAATAGAAGTTAGGAAAAATTCGTGAAGCAAGAATTAATATATTGCACCCAATCATTAGGTGAGAAACTTTTGCAACTGATGAGACCCCCTCTAAGGCTATAAAATGGGGTGGTTGTGGTGTAGATGGTTGAACTAATTTAGAAAGGGGATGGGGAGGACCCTCAGAACAACTCCCCTAATTTTTCTGCAGGTTTGGTGAATCCTTACTACTAGCCATGGGGCTATTCAGCTGAGGAGTAGGGACAATATTATTACCCCAATTTGTGGGGTTCCACCAAGAATCAACTAGGGTTTTTTGGCTGAGACTATCCATATCAAAACCTGAAATCCTCTTATTGCAATATTAGGCTTGTAATTTTCTGACGATTCCAGATCATGTAGAAGAATATAAGGTGGAAGAGATCCTTAAAGGTAGGATTATCAGAAGTAAGAAACATTTTCTGATTAAATGGAAGTGATATTATATAGAAGAGAGTACTTGGGAGCCAAGAGCCAATTTAAAAAATAGCAGAAAGTAGATATAGTCCTATGAGAAGAAAATCTTTGGGCAGGGAGATAGTGCCAGGATTGGGATCCTGAACAATTTCTCAGTTCTTATGAACTGTAAGCTTATTGTCCTAATTTTAAGGTATTCAAATATGATTTTTTTCACTTCTTTTGATTGATTTTTTGATCTAACTTATTTAATTTAATGTGATTTTAAGTGGAACATTTGTTTGATATAAAATCAATTCTATATTAGGTAATTTTCGTCATCATCTGTTTTTAGGAATTTGCATATTTCATAGTTGAATTGGGGGTCTTCCTATGCACTTTTGAGTCATGTGGACTTTAAAGCTGTAGTGCATTATGCAGTACCCTCAATGCATCGATTTATTTGCATTATTTCCTAATCTAGGTAATCTACCCTCAATTATTACAATATAAATAAACCAGGATAACTAAGATTAATCTTAACTAGCATAAAGGATTTTAATACAACTTTATCTTTACTATCTTTTATATTAGTTATGATTATTTGAAACCTAGTACTTTTATTGCAGTTCTTCCTATCCAGTGTGCTGGTAAATATTGTGATACCAACTGCCCAGGCCCATTTGCTACCTTTAAAACTGAACCCCTTATTGAATTTTGATTGATTAACTTGCCAAAAGGAGAACCTTTCACCAAAACAGCAAACATTCCACCTATTATGTACCATTATGCACCCCTTTTCCTTCTGAGGTATATAGTTGTGTACATGACTCTCAATTGTATTAGAAATCATTTAGTATCTACTCTCTTCTTGCTCACCTTGCACAAGTTTCATGTTGAGAGTATCAGTAACCAGAAACCTGAATGGATTTAATTAAAAGTTTTTATAGTTCATATCATAATGAAATTTACCACCAAGTTGGTGCCTTACAGCTGATCACCAGAAGGTTCAAAATATTGCTTCCTGGCTAAGCCAGTTTGCTCAAGAAGTTATGGTTCTAACTTAAGGTTTACCACACCTGGGCTCAAGTCAAAACAACCCTTATCAAAGAATTTGGAAACAAACAAATTTTATCTAACCAAAAACAGGCTTTTAGAGTATTTAAATCAAATGAGAAATCAGTAAAATAATTTTGCCAAGCGTTTTTATCATGACGCTTATACTCTCACTACCTGTGATTGCATCACCTTGGATGATGCTATCTCCGCTGTATTGGCTGCTCTTTCCTCACGTACTCAACTGCTGCTATATTTAAAGTCGCTTAAGGGCATTTTTTAGTCTATTTCAATATAAAAGAGGTTACAATAAAAATACCTATTGGCGCGGTATACTCATCTTTAGCTAGTCCCCCTGAAACTATGTTCATGTGGTACTTTTAAAGCAAACAAAATTAAAAAAAGAGCCCTGTTGTTTTTGTGTATTAAGTGGCCATATGGAAAAACAATTTTGGAAGAAACAAGCCAATGAGTAAAAAAAGAGGAGTCAGCATAGTGCATGAGGCTCCATGTGCTGACCAACCTCTTTTGCCTCAACCTCAATTACTAGTCCATCTAAGGATTACTATGGGATTTCTTCTCCAGGTGACCTTGATGTTCCTGATGAATTAGTTGATAATAATATCATTTCATCTTATTCTTCTGTTTTATCTTCTACTTCACTCTGGCCAATTGGTACTTCTATATTATCAATCCCACATTTTGGCACTGATGTGAATTGAGTGGAAGTATCAGTTCAAAAAGTAAAAGTTTTAGCCATTATTGATATGAGATCACCTATCAATGTAATTTTGCCCCAGCGAATAAAATAATTAAGATTGCTCCAGATCTAATTACTCCCAAGAATATGCACTGCTGGGCCTTCTTAGACTAAATTCATAGGAACTTATTCCTCTCTCTAATGTAATTTGGGAAATTGTTTGTTTCAACCCAGCTGTGATGTTGGACAATAATTGTTATGATTTTCTCTTGCGACCCAATTTTTAATTAATTTTGATGCTATCATTTAACATAAGAACAATTATCTTACCTTGATCAGTTATCAAATCCATTAATTTTGAAAGATGCCTCAGATGATAAGGTTAAACTTAAGTAATGAGTTTGTCTATTGGAATACCCTAAATCTATTTTTGTCTTAAATATTGAATATTGGGATCTAAAACGTTCTTCTTCCTCCTTCAGTTTTTGCAGCAGAGGGATTGCCTTATAATTACCAAATAAAATTCGATCCTCTTAAAGTTCAAGTTATCATTGATACTGGAGTTCAAGTATTTGCGCCAGCAGATCATATATTGGAAATTTCAGGTAACACTAACTCTTCTCATTTAGAAACTTTAACTTTCCCCAGGATCCTTGATCCTGCTTACAATGGAACATCCTAGTTCTATTATCTACTCTTATCTCTCGACCTATGAAAATAGATAAAAAATAGCCTATTGCTTATATGTGGCCTACTCCTCTCAACAATTTATTATCTGTCACTTGATATGGGGGATTATGGGACTTTGGGTTGGATGAACTACCTACTATTGCTAGGGTTGAGGTTGAATATGAGAATTACTTTTCCTGAACAACAACGAGAAGTTGAGGCTCTTGTTGATGATTATGCGGATATAATTGTAAATGGTTCTAGAGTTTTTTTGGGTTAATGAAAGTGTATAACATAAAGTAGTCCTGGAGATGCCCCCCATTAAAGCCCATTCTTACTTAAAATCTAAGGTTGATAAGGCTCAAGTAGCCATGGAATAAAAGCAATTACTAGACGCTGGGTTATCATCTTCTTTACAGAACTCATGGGCTTCCCCATATACTCCTTGTAAAAAAATAAGGGTGTCAGGATAGTTGTGGATTATTGACACCTTAATGCTATTACTCAAAAAGACTCATATCCATTACATCATATTGATTATTCTCTAATATTGTTATGTAGTCACAGTCTTTTTTCAGGCATGGACCTGACTAGTGGTTACAGGAAAATTGAACTTGCCCCGAAGGATCATCAAAGATGTGCTTTAACTTTCTAGCAAAGGTTATTTAAGCCTACTTGCATGTCGCAGGGGTTTTTTAACGCCCCTGCTACCTTCCAATGGGCCATAGATGGGGTATTTGGCGATTTTAGTTTTCTTATGTCCTCATTTATTTTGATACTATCACACTATTTTCTTGCACTTTTAAAAACACTTAGATTATCTAAAGGAAGTACTAATTAGAATCAGATTCTGCTTCTTCTAAGCTGAAGCCATCTAAATGCGCCTTTTTCAAAAACAAGATAGAATTTTTTTGGCCATAAGGTTAACTGAGTGGGAATATTACCTTTGTCTAGAAATTTAAGCTATTAAGGACATGCTATCCCTACAAGATTACATGATAATCAAGCATTTTTAGGGATAGTTGATTTTTAACGCCAATTCTTCCCTCACTTTTTGGGGATTGCAGAACCTTTGGATTATTTAATACGCAAGGAAGAACCTTTTTCATGAGAAGAGTCATAGAAAAAGCTTTCAGTCTCTTATGACAAACTTTAATTATGTCTCCAGATTTTATCTCATCCTAATTTTTCAAACCTTTTCTTTTATTTACAAATGCTAGTGATGTGGCCTTTGGCCATCCTGACTCAGCATGATTTTAAGTTTGTAGATCACTCTATTGCATATTATAGCAAAACTCGCTCCAAAGCAGGTCACAACTACAGCTTTACTTAAAAAGGATTGTCTTGCAGTACTATTAGCTATGAGCATTTTCATCGTTATCTTTATGGCATCCATTTTACAATTATTACTGATCATTCATCCTTAAAGTAATTACAGCAAATGAAAGATCCTGATGGAAGTTTAGCTAGGTGGGCTATAAAGCTCCAAACTATGATTTCTCAATTAACTTATTGCACTGGAGCTATTTAATAACTGCCAATGGACTTTATTGGTTTCCCATACTTACCTTATATTGCTGCAGAGGATCATATTTTTGCCCTAATTAAAAAGGCTAAATTTAAAGTCATGATCCAATGATATATTTCAAAATTACAATCATTAACTGTAGATATCCAATTAATGAGGGTTTACTTTATATGAAACGTGGGAGCAAAGTGGCTGCCTTTTATTTTCCCATCTGCTAGGAAAATACTAATATGTAAGCTCATCAATACACTGGTCATAGGGCTGTCAATAATACCTTAAGATGGTCAAAGGATCGTAGTTTTTGCGATAATATGATTGAGACCATCTATAATATGTTAGAAACCTGTATCACTTGTCAAAAACAACGCGGTGGAAATCCAATCTATCAGCATAAAATTGTGGGACCTTTGGAACCTTTTCTACTATTAGTATTGATGTAGTAGGCCCCCTTTCTACTGCTATGTATGGCCATTGTTATATTATTCTTGCTAATGATTATTTTACTAAATGGATCAAAGAAGTTTCAGTTTCTTCTGTTATGGCTAAATTATTGCTTCCTTCCTTTTTAAACAAGTTATCACCCAACATAGCAACCAAAATTATTATTAAGTGATAACGGAATCAATTTTATTTCACAATTAGTGACTGAACTTACTAAAAATAATGCTACTTATCAATCATTTGCTGCTCCATATCATTCTTTTACAAATGGTGCAGTTGAACGAGACAATGGTACTCTGGTAGCCATACTTAGAAAAATGGCCTCAGCTGATCTTACCTGATATTAATTTATACTTACCCAGTGCCATGTTATTCTATTAAGTTAGTCATCATTGCATAAATGCTATGTCTCCCATTAAGAATCTTTATGGTTGAGATCTAGCTTACTCTTAAGTGTACAACCTATTCTCAATATGGCTACTACTCAAACTAATGAAGTTGTCAAGAGAAGGTTAGCTAATGAGATATGTTTACAAGCCCTTGTTTTGAGCTCTTTTTCACTACTAACTTAAAAGAAGGGACTTAACCTAATGCTCGCTGACCTATCCTACCTGGATACTAAGTAGTGAGCTTGTGTTATTTTATCACTATAGACCTGGAAGGCGAGTTCATAAGCTTTATTCCATATGGTCTGGACCATCATATATCATTTATCATTGCGGGATTGAATTTTTTTTATTAAAGCCATTGATAATTGCCCTATTATTAACCAAATCACTCTGTTCCTTCAAAGAAACGTGCCTCTAGGAAAGATCTTTATGGGAGCATTTTTGGGAAACTTATTGATCCCAAAATTGATGAAAAATTGAAAATTGCTACCTCCTATGATGAGGGGATGCTAATCATCCACTAGAAAGTTGATCCCAACTGAAAAGAATATTATTATAACTGACCAACAAACTAAGTCTAAATTTTTTCAACCTTATTGGTCATCAACTATTAAAGATCATCCCTATGAGCCACATCAATTGACTTAATCCCATGTTAAATCCTCCCCTACAAATATATCTGTTTTTAGATAATAAAAGAGGTATAACTTATTCTAAACCACTTATTGTGACTGACCGCAACTATTGACTTGTGTAGCTGAAGTATGTTCAATTGTTAAGGATAAATTTTATCTCTAAAACTTCACTAGTGCCACAAAAATGTTAATTTTGTAGCCTTTGAAGCACCCAACCAAGTAAATTTCTGTATAAAGTTTTGTAGTAATATTTGGAATAATCCCAGTCTATATGTGCCATTAAGCCTTACATTTGTCATTGGTAAATGGCGCCAAAATAATGTCCAACATGTAGGAAGTCACTCAAAGTAAGCGTTAGAGCTCAATGCAACTAACAAAATTAACCTCATGTCTAAGGTAGACTTGAACTCAGAAAATAATGACATGTAATTAAGGACAATCACTAAAGCAACCCTTATTTTAGTTATAGAATAAAATCAACATGTAAAGCATAATTCCCAGAATGTCTTGGCACCACAAACATGATAAGAGAAAGACAGAGCAAATGTGGAAGCCAATTTTCAAGAGAGCAAGTTTTTACTATGTGCCATAAACTCGTTGCGTTGTAAAGATCATAAGATAAGGTAAGGAAGGATATAGCAGCCCACAACAAGAATAGTTTAATCTGAGGTTTAAAAGTTTAGGATCAACCTTATAAGGTCGCCCTTTGAGGAGCCCCTCCATGCATTATTCTTTAGTCTCTTTCAAGCCTAAAATATGGCTTGTTAGGGGCACAACCCAGTGCTGAGCCAAATTTTGGGTAAAAATCTCAAAATATATTGACTCAGATTTAAATTACAAATTTCAATTTAAAAGTAACATCAGTTTAACCTGACTATACACAAAGGAGGTAATGACAAGACCCTGAAGTGCAAACCATCTGAAGTATTTTGGTAGAGCCCATGCGTTAATTTCTGTATAAAAATTTGTAAAAATTGATTGAGATGTCATTATTAAAGCTTTACTAGATGGTAAGTCATACAAGATTTTTTACTGCTAAGCCATCTTAAAAAGCTTCTCCACCAATTCAATATAGAATTTATGGTCAAGAAATAAAAATTTTAGGAAACCCCTTTATATGAGGGCTTCATAATAGTTTTTGAAAAGTAAAAAAAGACATATATGATCCTGAATATATGGATGAATATCAAGCGAAATTTGTCATCAAAACTTTCACCCAAGGACAATTTTTAACAAAATTGAAATTAGCCAAACTTGGCTATCTTTGATTACTTATTCGCATTATTAAGGATCTTAGGGGGATTTTGGTGTAGTTTTATAATACTAATAAGTTACTGAAGTATTTTTCTTAACGGGTGGAAAAACAACACACTTACTATTGATGACCTTTCAAAAATACTCAAAAGTTTCAAAACTCTCTTTAATATTCCTTGGACAAGTTTTTCTAAGACTTGATTTAGCGCTCAATGTTAGGAGTTATATCAATATCTGAAAATCCTACTTAGATGACATCCTGATATATGAAAATGAGAAAGGACTGCCAATGGAATATCTGGTTAGTACTTTGAATCTTATTGATAAGACTATTTTTGGATTATCAGTGTATCAATTTTCCATATCAAGGTCAGATTCTTTGTTATACAGTCCACCAAGGTGGATTGACAATGGTGAATCACAAGAAATTAGATTTGAACTCAGCCCATAATTAAATTTAATTAGGACGTCTGTAGTTTCCTAGGGATTTTTTTCATAAACTTCAAAAATTCTTTTGCACTACCCTAACTTGTACTATAGCATATAGTATAAAGTTTAAATGGACCCCTTAAAAATATCTTAAGTCATATAAAAATTCCTTTAAACTGATTTTGAAATTGGTGCTGAAGCGTCATATTTCATGTGCATAGGTTATAATTTCCACTATAATGAGGGAATATTTGAGGACAGTAATCTGGGTAAAATAGGATAAAATTAAAACTTTATTAATAGCAATAGGGTTTTATTAAGAAATTAAAGGAACAAAGAATAGTAATAAATAATTACAGTGGCTCATGCGCTTGCTCAAGTAATCTTCAGTGTAGACTGTATAATGGATCAATTACATATGAAAAAGATCCCTCTTTGGATAAAATCATCCTCAGGTATGCTTTTCTAATTTCAAAAGATCCTATTGCTGCACATTTATGACTCCCAAGAATTATTTAGTTTTAGACCTTGAGGCGTAATATTCAAATAAGCCAGAAAAGCAAATTCTTAGGATCAGGGCATTTTCATAACAAGCAATATACTGATTACAAATTGAGATACTGGTAAATGCCATACTTATAATAGATTTTATAATTAACCATTTTACGCCAGCGTGGGGCAAGGTAGAATAATAAGAATGATTTTATATAAAGGGTGACAGGGACACCAAGGCAATGGCCGTTAATGATCAATAAAACAAGGAAATGGAAGTTGAACCAGTGAGTATTAGGGTTTGATTGGGCATCATAAATCCTAAGGAATGAAGGTCACTGGCAAAATAACCAATAGGGATTCAGTACAACTTTGAAACTACATATAAATTTGGGGCCCAGGAGGTGAGATAAATCATAACAATCAAATAAACCAAGTATCTAAATACTAGTTGATATAAAATTAAACTAAAAAAATAAGAATATAGCAGATAGTTGATCAAACTAATTACAAAATTTTCCACCACTTGACCAAACATCAGGGAAGAAAGATGTGTGGGGGTGTCAGGAAATTTGAAGTGACTGGATGATAAGCTGTTTGGATTTTTGCTCACCTTTCCAGCTTCCTAGGTTAACTTCTGGTTCATTAGGGGATAAGTCCTGTTAGTAAATGAATCAAATATATTTGATTTTAATTTCAGCTTAATGATGTTTGCAGGTTTTTGGGTATTTCGCCAGATTTGGATCCATTGAGATTGATCTATGTGAATTCTTAAGATCTTGTCAGGCAGAGTTGTTGACAATTTGAGGCATCTGATAGTTGATCAATGATTAAATATTAGGTGCACCAATTAGGATCATCAGGTTTCACCACCAACTTATTGGAAACTAGTCAGCAGTTATGAGGCGATTGATGCCACCTGCAACTGAAAAACAATCATTTGGTTTGTGACCTACTATAATGGGTAAAGAGTCCCATCACCTAAGCATGTTGTTAGCCACATGTGGCTGGTTTACTGTGATTGAGCGGAAATTTTAAAACACGTTTTCTGGCTCTTTCCATTATTAGGTCTCTGGGATGTCCTATGGAGGATTCCTTAATCCAATATAGAAGACCATCACCAGAAGAGACTTTACAGGAAATACAACGGCAACAGCTGCCATTTCATTTATGAGGCGCAAATTGAGTTATTGTGAGCCAAATTAACCCTATAAATTCCCTAGAACTTTATAATAATAAAGCAGAATATACCCTAAATCTAATTTTTATCAAGTTCTATTCATCTTCAGCTTTTAAGTTGTAGCACAATAATCGTTGAAACTTTTGTTTGATAAAGAGTAAGGATCAGATATCCTTAAAAGAGAAACAGATTTTTAGGTAGATCTTTGCTGATGCAGCGTGATGAAAAACTAAGGCTGGGAACCTCTGAATCTGAGAGTGGATTAAGTTCAGCCATGATGAATAAGTTCCTAATTGTCAACATAATCATTATTTCTTGGATCATTCCAAGTTTAGCGTTGGATCACCAATCAACTGGGTTTATTATTCAACTATGGATAATAGTCTTCATACAATTATTGCTCATCTACCTAATACTATCAAGCAACACAAATTGTGCACATAATTAAACATGTGCAGTTAACTTCTGAAAACGTTCATATAGCCAGATTTTAACAAATGGTGCTCACTACAGGGGGTAGTAAGTAAGATAAGCCAATCAATGTTGTCATATAAAGAATTAAGAAAGCTATGGACAGAATTGGCAACCATCAATATGTGCGCCTTAAGTTCAGCCAATCATAGAGAATTTGCTGCTATAGAGGTTGAGAAACTAAGATTGAGGAAGAGCTAGAAGAAATTTCTAACTTCAGCAATGAGCTACTCAGAAAAGTAATGTCCCTGAAAAAAAGAAGTAGAGCTGATCAGAGAAGTTTTATTCCTGAAAATTGGAACATGAAGTGGATCACGTCTGATTGTGTTCACTCAGCTTAAACATGGAATGACTGGTAAAACAAGTCAACAAATGAAGAATCAGAAATGTGAATGTGAACCCTTTGCAGTGACCGATGCCAAAGAAAAGACTCCAATGACTCAAATTGGGAAGTCAGCAACTCCTAGAGATATGCCAACTGCATTCACTATCATTTTGAAGATGACCCCTCGAGATTACTTCTCTAGTTAGTTGGGTAGCAGAGCCGCAAATAGCAGCTATAGAAAATTTAGATGAATTCAAAGCTACGCCAGAATTACCTACTTTTCATCAGGATAAAGCTCCTGTATTATTCCGCCTGTGTGACACAACTACGTTTTGGTGTGGCGATAGACAAAAAGCTTTGACAGTCATGAACTGCTTGGATACTGACTTCCAAAACTTGGTGTTAACTTATCTTAAGGGAGACATCTAGTCCTATTTGAGGCCAAGGCTGCAATTTTGAAGTAGTTTGGAAGTCCATCTCGTAATTCAATATGCAGGCAAGAATTTATGGGGATCCAGTCCTGACAGATAAGCCTTAGCAAATTTCGCCGATCAATTCTACCAAGAATCACAGATTTTGGTCAGGGCGAAATTCTTGAACAAGTTTGATGCACGGATCATGTTAGAAGCAGCTCTTTGGCCTTATTGTGAATTATATCAAATGATGTCTTCCACATTAGTTACCAAAATTAACCACCTCGCAGAAGGTGGATCACCTGAAGCTGTTAGTTTCCACATTAATGCTCTAATTGAAGCTTCAAGTCTATCCCAGTCAGAAATTTAAATTCCATCAAATTGGATAAACCCACTAAAAATCACCCAATCTAACCTGCCAGAAAACAAACCTGAGGGTTCAAACAGACAGACAAGAGCAACACGGGCCTTCACCAGTGTGGGGAAAAGGCCAATTTGCTTCTCAGTGCTTCAGCATAAAGCCTAAGGAGCAAATTAACGAGGTGGAGGATAAGGAAGCCAAACCCACACAAGAGTCAGGAAAAGTTTCTACAACCTAGACGTGGAACATTATATAGCTGCGGTTAAACCCATTCCTCCTGATATTATGAACAAGGACATTGACATCAGCGATCTAAGTATTGATAATGACGCGCCAGACCAGCTTTATCAAGTGCTCAACCTAGATGTGAATGCTGTAACCAGAGCCAGAGTGAAGGGAATTGACCCCTGAAATATTTAAGGGGGTCACTCGCCCATATGCACGCCAACTCATGGACAAGATCTGATCCGCTGAGAATCTGGATAAACTGGACAAGGTCAAATTAGATGGAGCAAACCTGTCAATTTCCCTAAGTGCGATTAAGAAATCTTTTCCTGGTTTGTTGACGCAAATAATTCACACACTTAATTTGGTGTATACCGCTGCGTATACAGTCATTAAACACTATTTTGCAATACTCTGAGTGATATACACTGATATACTGGTCAATTGAGTATGGGTGCAAGTAATTATTGACAGCGGGGCGCCAATTAGTATTTTCTTGACCAAGTTAGTAAAAAAATAAAATCCCACTCAATTTGAAAAACAAGAAAGACTATGGGACCACCAGTCCTGATACGACCATCTCCTGTGAAGCATATAGCACATTACCACTCAGATTTGGATTCTTGGTGGTATCCACCCCAGCTAAAATTTTAGTCAAACAAAACTATAATATTCTAATTAGGACCAAGTTTTTAAAAATTTGGAGTTTAATGTAACTTTGAGGACAATATGCTGACCATATTGGGTCAAATGCTGCCTCTGGTCTATCAGAAAAATGAAAAACTCCGCTTACAAGGTGGAAAATTCCATCAATCTGGTCTATAATGATGGCATTATCCTAATATGGTACCAATTGGTTGGATGAAAGTGAAGAGAAATGCTGACAGAAAGCCTGGAAAATTGGGGAATTTCATTACAAATGAAGACGTCAAACACCAACCACCAGGAACACAGATTATAGTCAATTCAGATCGACTTTAGAAATACATGACAAACTGTATAAAGAGGTCAGTAGCCCATTAAAGAAGTCCAGAGTAGAGTCATAAGTGGCGCCTGGAATAGTGATGCTAGGCCTTGGAGAAATCCGAGTTCTTCTGGCAATTTGAGCGGAGAATTGAAGAATGAGAAAAATTAGATTGTCACATTTTTTCCATCTTATCCCAATAGCTGAATTGAGAAAATTTCATGCTTTTAGGACCCTCACTGAGATGGGACTGCTGGCAGGGGTTGCCAGAAATATCAATTTGTTAAATAACTGAGGAAAAACTCACTGATCTGATGGAAAGTCAGCAGGAGGAGGTGCTCAAACTATAAAAAGTTTCTGGATATCATTACCCATGATGACCATGACTTGGCAGTTGCAAAGAATGAAAACCATAAAGTTAACACTGGGGAAAATTTACTGATGCAGATGAGACTGATCTGATGTTCAAAGGCAGCTGAAGCAGTAGTGGAAGAGGAAATCAGCAAACTATTGGATCACGGGCTCCTGGTTTCGTCATTGAGCCCCTGGGCGAGCCCTGTCTTGATTTCAAGAAGAACGGCTCTAATTGGGTGATGATTATATATTGGAGATTAAAAGGAAGATTAAAGAAGGATTTGTAATCACTCCACGAATTGATGATGCATCAGACTGCCTGAGAAAAGCAAAGTATTTCTCCTCAATGGATCTAATCTCAAGATATTGGCAAATTGATTTGCCAACTGAAGACCAAGTAAAATTCACGATCACCGCGCAGGGGCTGTACCAACCAACTCAGATGCCCCAAGGTCTTTATGATGCGCCTGCAACGTTCCAAAGAGCCATGGACTCCATATTATATGACCTGAAGTTGCCCTACGTCCTGGTGTACTTGGACAACATAATTGTGTTCAGTAGAACTTTACTGACCATTTACTCCATCTGGAAGAAGTTTACAAGAGGTTATCTGCAGCCAATCTGAATATCAAGCTGAGTAGTGCCACTTATTCAAAAAATAATGGAATATCTGGGGTTTGATATTAACTAAAGCGGGCTGCAGCTGTAGATATAGAAGATCAAAGCCATAAAGCGGATGGCCATCCTGGGGAGTGTCTGAGATATCCAAGTGTTTTCTAGAATGGTCAGATATTGTCAAAGATTCATATGAGATCTACAAAAATCGCTGATCATCTTTTCCATTTACTGAAGGATCCAAAGAAAGGATTCATATGGAAAAAAGAGGCTCAAGATACCTTTGATGAGTTATGCTGGTACCTCATAGATTCTCCAGCTTTGAAATATCTGGATTTCAATTAATAGTTTATAGTACAAACTTATGCTTCATTAATGGCAATCATCACCATCCTGAGTCAAGTGGATTAGCTTGGGGTGAGTATCTGGTAGCTTATGTGAGCCAGACGTTATCAGTAGCTGAACGGAACTACATTGTTATTGAGTGTGATAGCCTCATGGTGATTTATGACTGTAAGCAGTTTCAGGTGTATATACAAGGTACTCACTTTAAAGTGGTGACTTACCACTCATCCCTGCGCTGGATGCATAATCTGAAAGAATTTGAAGGATTTCTAGCCTAATGGGCACTAAAACTTTAAGCTTACGACTTTTAAATGTCCATTGAGTGAGAGCTACCCATCAAAATGCAGACAAGTTATCAAGGTTACCAAAGGTCCAAGTGGCACACCATCGTGCTGATGAACTATTCCAGCTGATGGTTGATGGAGAAAATTAAACAAGCCTTAAAAAACCAAGGTGTACTTTGATAAGCGATGGAAAATACTAATACCAAGGATTGACAAGTAACTAAGACAATTGACAGAAAATGACTGCTATTTCTGAAACCATATGACAAGTGGCAATAGTTTAAACCGCACATAAGGTTTTTGATCATGGAGGCCTGAAGAAGACAACTGACCACAAACACCAGAATTATTACTTGAAGTCTAACAACTATGATGTGGCCAATTATCTGGCTTGCTGCATGGAGTGCCAGAGCATAAATCACACAAGAACACTACCAGATATCAATTGGTCCGCCTAAGATTTGCCTGGCATACAGTGTCCATTGATGTGAAGAGAACACTGAACATGAGCACTTATTGAGTCAAATATATCATATTTATGATCAATTATCTAATGAGATGGATCAGGATGAAGGCACTGTCGAAAGTGGACACTACAAGTACCAAGAATTTCATCCTGGATCAAGTCATTTATCACCATGAATTCCCACAAGTCTTCTTGAGCGACAAAGGAACGAATTTCACATCTCATGTGATCCCAAGATTGAATGAAATAATGGGGTTCTGAGGAGTCATATCAGTCCCCTACCAGCTGGAAGCAAACATACTGGTAAAATGAGTAACTGGAATGCCGGCTGTGATGCTGAGAAATCTGGTCACTTAAAAACTTACACATATTGAACCTACCTATGTTCAGTGACATTTGCACACAACATTACTCACCATACAGCAATGGGAAAAGCGCCGTTTAGATTGTTATATGGAAGAAATGCTGCGTTACCACTAATTATATATTCAGCATTTAAGCCAACATTGGGGATGAGTGCAGAGCAGTACCTACTCTGACTATCAAACATCCTAATTGAAATGCAATTACAAAAATTCAATAAAACTTTGAAAAAAAGGTCAAGGCCAGGATGACGCATGATAAAAACTGACTGGCATTATATGAATACCATGTAGGCGATAGGGTAGCCTATTGTGATACTCATGGCTTTGGGAGAAGAAAAAAATTGGATGTGCTGTGTTTGGATCCATTTGAGATTATTGCCAAGACGGAAACAGATAATATTCCATCAAAAACCTTGCTGAAGGAAGAATAATAAACAGGTGCCACGCAAAGTACATAAAGCAGTGAATCCAAGTAAAAGAGAATGAGAGTTTTCCCAAAGGACTGCTGAACCATTAAAAATGGTTTTATCCTGACAATTTTTTGGTTAAATCCTAAAAAAGGATCTTTAAACTGAATTAATTGGTCAAATCTAAATTTAAGACCTCTGAACATGAAAACTGGCAGGTCAGAGTATACCTAGGAACCAGTTTAGGGGAATAATATAAGAAAAGATAGACTTCTGAACTGAGCAAATGACATTTAATATATAAAGTAAGAAAAAATTATATATAAAAATTGATAAAATATGGAAAAAAAGTAGTAGAAAAAACATAGAAAAGCGTATATTAAATTTTTTATAATTATGCTTGACTTGGGGATGATTCCGCCTACGTTGCCTCTTAAGGGAGGGAGGATGTATGACAATAGGAGTGAATAACCCATCGAAATCTATTTGAGATCAAATCACTAGCAAGGGCCAGACTCACTCAAAGCCAAGTTCATTGAGCAGAAGCTGAGCCTTTAGAAAACTTAACAAGGAAAAGAGAAAATTAAAATGTTGATACTATCCAAATGTGATACTCTATTTTAAAGATAAAAACAGAAGAAAAGTAGGAGGCAGTCAGCAAATAACCCTATATAAACATTGATATGCCTCTGGCGCTGGAAGATTAGTCTTGAGTGCTTGCTGACAGGATTCATCAAGAACGTTGGGTATGTGGGCTAGCATGGAGCAAGGGTAATGGAAAGGGGTTGCCAAATCATGCCTCCAAAAAGACCATAGAAATTTTTTTGGGTGGTATAACTCATCAATCCAAAGAGGTGGGCATCAACAGTAAAAAGAATGTCTAGATATTGCTGATACCAGGAGTTAGAAGGGTTTGACATATGAGCTGGATAAGCCAGGGGATGTTGGACTTTTTATGATTGTCAACATTATCCACTTTGGTGTAAATTAAGTTCTAATTTACTTTAATTTTGGTGCAATTAATTTCTAAATTATTAAATAAGCTCTTAAAAAAGAAAAAAATGCAATAATGTTATGAGCAAAAAGTTATTAAAAAAAGATACCAATAACAAATATAATTGGTCATTCTTATTTTTGCCATAAGCAAGACATTGATGGTAGTAACCTTCTGCCAAGGATGAGGAGAGAGATCCAGGAATCAAGGATGTCAGACCAAGAACTGAATGATGAAGGGTCATATGGCCTGATTGGGGGATCCAGCTTTCTGGGATTAGCATCGGCATGAACAAACTGACTATGAGGCATGATAGTGGGTCATGAGGACCATGCTCTAAGGAGGCGGCAGCGAGGAAGAAAGGAAGAGAACCATAGGCCAAAGGTTTTCATGAGCAGCGTTGAGTGTGGAAAGGGCTGTGCTCTGCTGGAAACCAAGAAGAATTTGACCTGGCCCAAGGTGGCATTCTCCTGTCCTGATCTTATTCTCACTGAAATTCTAGGCAAGAGGGGGGATGTGTTGGGATTTTTAACCGCCTTTCCAGCTTCATAGATCAACTGTTGGTTTGCTAGGAGATAAGTCACAATAACAAATGATTCAGATATCAGTTGATTTTAATTTAAGCTTAATAATGTCCATGAATTTTGGGGTCATTTGTCAGGTTTGGATCCATTGCAATTAATTCATGTGAATGCTTGGGATCTTGTTGGGCAGAGTTGCTGAAAAAATTGAGGCATCTGATATTTAAGTTTATTTACCCAAGGTAAGCCGACCAGGGGATGGAAATTACCAAACTAGAAAACTAAAACTAAAAACTAGCTAGTAAATTCAAACAAAACGCCCAAAATGGATGGATTGAGTGAAACACACCTGATGAAACAACCAATTAGGTGGGTAGAGGAGACCACTTATCCCTCCAAGGCGGAAGGGGAGGGGGATCAGGGGGCTCATTTTCAGCAGCAGCTTCCTCTTCCCAGAGTAGGGTGCATGTCAAGGCAGATAGCAAGTGCGTTGGGGCATCGGCGGCATGTGGTTTGATATCTTTTATGATTATTACTTTCAAGTAATTGCCAACCATAAAAATGGTAGTGATATATTCAGCTAAAGCTTTTTTGGCTTTAATGCAGGCATCTGGTAGTTTAATGAACTTGGCAATATTGGTTTGAGTAATCTTAGCTTTTGGATTCTGTGGTACAGTTACACATTCTGGATAGCATTGGTGACATTTTTGTGTAATTGTTTCACAAAAAACTTACTTTTTAAAGTAGTTTTTGGGATAACATGAGGTGGGATTCCTCCTGTGAGCACCGCTACTGATTTGGTGGCGGCTTTGCGGGAGGGGATGACAATCTGGTGTGGCGGCTGCTTCTACTGTGAGCTGGTGGTCGCTGTAGAATGATTAAGCATTTGGCTGTGGGGCATATAAATGAGGGGGAAATTCTGCATCCCATTTTGCATTACAGAACCAATCAACTTACAGCGATGTTTCTTCAATGATATTACCTGATTCGTTGGTTTAATCCAAAAACTTCCATGGGTTCTGGTTGAATTGAATTGTGGAATCGGCATACAATTTTATGATTTTTTGATTTGTTGGATGCTGCATGGGATCAAACTGGGGTCCAATCCTGCGCTTGATTGGAAGAATCATGTGGTGCATTGGGACGAAGTGATGGCTGATTGGTGGCTGCAGGTGCAGCTGCAGATACAGGCTTTGGGGGAGGGGGAGGTAGGACTGTACCCCATGCCAGAACTGGCACAGGGTGGGTGGCAGATTAGTGGCCATTGGACAAAGAATCAGCGCAGTTGAAAGCAGCTAGGGATGGGCACTTGCGTTTTAAGTGGTCCAACTTGAAACATGATGGACAAATTGTCCATCCACCCTCGATGTGGGCCCAGAACAGATGGTCAGGGGCTGAGTGGATAGCATCATGAGGGGGAATCAACAGGTCAGTTTTGTTTGTTTCAGGTCTGATCAATGCATATGCCCGAGGCCCAGAGAGGCGTGTGGCCCCATTTGGGACCACAAATTGCAAGATGGGGTTGGAGCCATAAGCTACCAAACCTTCCATCAGCTCCTGGTGGAGCACCTCAGGGGGAAGGTGGGTGGGCAAACCAGCGAACTGAACCACCAAAATGGTGTCCGCTGGGAGCCAGGTCTGAATTGTTGGGAGATGAGTATCCTGGAAGACCAGGGGCACCGTTGCCGCAGTGGTGGCATCAGCTTCACAGGTGAAGCCAAGATCAAAGTACCCCTTATAGGGGCAGAAGTCAATAAAACAGGCGGGTGCATCACCACCTGAGCCATTTTGATATTGGCTTGGTCGTTTTAGGTAAAAGTTTCCCATATTTGACCCTAAGACCAAAATGCATGTTGGTCCAGGGGAGCACCAGGGGGCAATGAGGCACTGCTTGGGTTTTGGCAAGTTGGGCGTTGAGATCCTTGTGAGAAACAAATCGTCCCAGGGGTTTGGTATGACTGGGTGATCCAGTCCAAGCACATTTTCCTGTCAGACAGAAAATGGCAGGGGGGGGGTTGCCACTGCCCCACACTGAGGCAGCCAGCAGGGAATCTGATGACATTGGAGCTAAATGGCTGGCAATAAGGGTTTACTTTTTTTAACCATATAAATTGCTCAGAAAGTTACACTGAGTGGATAGAGAGTCGACATCTGGTATTTGATCATTGATTAACTATTAGTTGCACTGATTGGGATAAGTCAGGTTTCATCACTAACTAATTGGGAATTTAATCAGCAGCTTTGAGGTTAGTGATGCCACCTGCAACTAGCAAATTAATCATTTGGTTTGTGACCTGTTATAATGGATAAAGATTTCTATTATTTAAAAGGGTCACTAGCCAAATGTGGTTGGTGCACTGTTATCAAGTGGAAGTGTTAAAACACGTTCTCTGGCACTTTCAAATTTCAGGTCTCTAGAATGTACGATGGAGGAATCCTTATCCCATTGGAGAAGACCATTGCTGGAAGAGACTTTGCAGGGAATAAATTAGAAATGGCTGCCGTTTTGTTGCTGGGGCTCCAACCAAGGAGTTGGGTGCCAAATTTCCCTATAAATTCCTTAGCATTATAATGATAAGGTAGATTATACCCAAAGTCTAACTTAATATCAAGTTCTATTAATCTTCAGTTATTTGTTGTTGTACTTTAATTATTGACTCTTTTGTGTGCTAGAGTAAGAATTGGATATCCTTAGAGGAGAAGCAGGCCTTTGAAAAAGATCTTTGCCAAGCAGCGTTACAGGGCCTAAGGCTGGGAACCTCTGAATCTGAGAGTGGATTAAGTTCAGCCAGGATAGGGCATAAGTCCCTAATTGTCAACATAATAAGTATCTCGTGGATTATTCTAAGTTTAGAGTTAGATCATCAATCAATTGGGTTTATCTATTCAACTAAGATAATAGTCCTCATACCAGTATCACCCAATTATCTAGTACTATCAAGCAACACAAATTATGCACATAACCAAACCTGTGCAGTTAACTTCTGGAGATGTCCAACAAAGCCAGATTCTAACATAATAATAAAACATTGATGGCAGATCATTGGATATCTGTTGAAATCAAGTTGAAGTATTTAATAAAAATACAATTCAATATGATATGACACTGAGTGATTTGACCTTAGCCAAAATAAGGAATTCCGCAGGAACCTCCAATGTTAATAGAAGCACAATGGAAATTGGAGAAGTTGAATAGCTGATCAAATGGGCCAGAAGTGGCTTAAGAAATCAGCTAAAATGGGGGATAAAGGAGGAATATGGGGAGCTGTTTAATTAGTAGCTGTAGAGCGATTCTGCGGGCTAAGATTCTAAAGGTTGAACAATAGTGTAACAATCAAGTTCATTTTGATCAATGCATTTTGATTTGGATTCAACTTTTCCAAATATGAGTCAAATCATTTTATAATACTTTTGGCTTGATCGTTTTGGGCGCTGGGTTGTGCATCGCCCAAATTGTAGATTAGGCTCATATGAGCCTAATCAATGATTTGGGTGAGGCCCCTAAAGGGCACCCTTTATAAGGCACACGCCAATTCCAAAGCTCACTTCTGAAGTTTACCCCTAGCATTGCCTCCTGGGGAGCATTGTCAGCTGCCCCTCAGATGAGCTCTGGTTGGCGGGCCCTTTTTATATCCTGAATAAAAATAAAGGTTATTTTAGGGGTTAGCATACCTCACTTACCTGTTGATTTTTCAGGTGTCCAGGTCGAGGAGATTTTGTGCAGTTGGGTCGGACCAACCCCAAGGACTTTTCATAACCAACTAGTAGTAGGCAATGTTTGGCGCTGTTGGTGCCCCAACCCTCTCCCTACTCAGTTATGCTGCTTTTGTTTCTCGTCGGTGCACCAAAGAATTATTTTATTATATGGCGGTCAGAAACTTGGATTTTCTGTCTGTTACATTACTCTGAAGTCAAATGTGCACCGCACACCTCTGATCCCCAGGTTGGCTAACCTCAGTGGTCACTTGGTCCCAGTTGTCAAGGAACCAGCACTGGTGGGAGCCAGTGACTGGTGGCCAACCTTAAACCTGAAGTGATCTTTAGTTGAAAATCCTGGTGGGTCCTCTCACTCACCAGAGAATCAGTTGGCACCAAAAGGACCTGTCCTAGCTGGGCTCCCTCACCAATGGATGGTCTTCCCAAAAGGGGGATGGCCGTCCAGCCACGCTGAACCACGCGTCCCTCTTGTGCTTCTGTTGGAGAATGCGTCATCCTGGTTGGGATGGGAATACCCATCACCAACAGGAGCCTGGGAGGGGGTGCACAACACAGCCAAGTGCTGGGCGTGCGTCCTTGGGCTGGGTGGGCTGATTCTGGCAGCTAAGTCCTGATTTACCCTCACCATTTGTCTTTTCCTTCGAGGGGCTCAGAGTTTATCCAAGCTAATTTTCCTGGGGCATAAGGTAACTCGCCTCAGGAAGCCCTCATCATGGCGGCCTTCCACTGTGGGGCCCCTCTTTGGGGAGGGGCCCTTCTCTAGTGGGGGTAATGTAACGATCAAGTTTGTCTTGATCATTGCATTTTGACTCAGATTCAGATTTTCCAGATCTGATTTGAATTATCTTAAAATACTCTTGGCTTGGTCGTTTTTGGCGCTGGGTTGTGCCTTTCCTGAATTGTAGATTAGGCTCATATAAACCTAATCAATGATTTGGGTGAGGCCCCTAAAGAGCACCCTTTATAAGGCGTGCCTACCAATTAAGAAGATCAACTCGTAATTTTACCTCTAGCATTCCCTCCTGGGGAGCTTTGTCGATTGCTCTCCAGATGAGCTCTGGTTGGTGGGCACTTTTTATATCCTGATTAAAATAAAGGTTGTTTTGGGGTTAGCATACCTCACTTACCTTTTGGTCCATTTCAGGTGTCCGGTTTTGAGGAGCTTTTTGTGCGTTTGGTTCAGACCAACTCCAAGGACTTTGCATAACCAACTAGTAGTAGGCAATGTTTGGCGCTGTCAGTGCCCCAAACCTCTCCCTACTCAGTTATGCTGCTTTGGTTGCTTGTCAGTGCACCAAAGAATCATTTTATTATATGGCAGTTGGAAACTGGGATTTTCCATCCATTACAAATAGAATTATCATTCCAGATAATAAATTTTGTGGTTCTCAGAGCTCTTGGTCTCCATTTTAATAGCTAAATATATTTCAAGGACGGCGCTTATCATATCGCCATTCCATTGTATCAGTGTATGAAAATCCTGTACAACCTTTTAGCAGATTATAAATTAATTATATAAGATTTCCAACTTTGGTGCTTACTACAGGGGGCCCACTGATAGCCACCTACGCCTGTTCACCTGTATGCACTATAGCAGAACTATCCAAAGCTGATGGTAAACTGTCTCAGTCTACAAAATTGGTGCAGTACGCCATAATTTATATTGCCCTGGACACCTTGTGCCAAACCAATGACGAGCTACGCTGAGAGTGTAAGGTCCTGGTAGATCAGATTTCATTATTGTCTGGGCAACTTTGTAACCTTGACTTGCATAAGGAGTTATTAAAAGACCTTCTCAGCAGCACGGTTAACCATCTTAATTGTGTTGAGCGGAGATTGGATGATGAACCTTCCTAGAAAATTTCTGATGTAGACCGAGAGACCAAATAAAGGATGATAGCAAAGAACAGAGCACTGTGATAAGGGCGAATCTGAAGGGTTGGCAGAGGAGTTCTTCTCCTCCAAAGAAGACGGTAAAAGTTGGATTTCCCTTTAGTGGTAACTCCAGAATGATTCCGCCTCACAAAGAGGAGTTCTTCACTATTTACAGTGTTGCTGACTGAGGAATCCCAGGCCACACCCATTCTGGAAGACAAGCTAAGTCCCACTCTTCCTTATGGATCCTCCCCTCGTCATGGGTCAAGCTATACCCAATGGGAAGTGCCCCAGTTCTCCCTGAGAGCTCGTAGCTTTGAGCAGAAAGAGAGTGTTTGCTTTTATAAAATTTTTCCATTCACCAGGGATGGCAACATGTTTGGGTTCCTCAAACTTTTTGAATTCGCTGTAGGGGTGCTTCAGACCGTCATAAGGCAAAGTTACTGATCTCTTCCTTAGATGTCAAGAGTGCCGACAAGGTTATGTGCTAATCATAGGACAGCTCTGTCACCTACCCAGAAGTAAAATAGATGGTGTTGCGCTTGTTTGGGGGAAGAGAAAATGGCTCAGGTGAAAAGCTAATTTCTTGATATTTGGGGCTCAGCGTAATGAGACCCTGACAGAGTTTGCTGATCAAAAAACTTTGGAATCACACGTCTTAGTAGGGGCGGGAACATTATCTAAGGCTGATGTTTGGATTGCAATGACCACGGCGGTGAAACCACACTGGAAGTTTTTCAATGTGATGGCTCCAGTTCTTCAAGGGGATATTCCCTTACTTAAGATTGTTAATTACCTGCGCTGACTAGCCACCACGTTCAATCAACTAATTTTGAGAGGAAGCCTTCAATGTCCACCAGTCGGTCTCTTTCTTTAAGTGGGCCACAACAATTACCTTTAATCCGCCAGATAGTCCTTAGCCACCGTATAGTTTTCAGGTCGGCTCAGCCATCTTATAACCCTCAGCTAAATTATAATTCCTCTCCCAACCCTAAACCTGAGCCATTTAATGATACTTGGAGATGGGATGCCTTTGGAGTAACATGTTATGTATGTAGTCACCTCAGTCATATTTCATTAAACTGCCCCGCTAACTGGAAAGTCCATGTTGTACAGTTGGAACAGTATGATCAAGGAAAAGAACAAGCGAAGTAGATATGGGACCTTCTACTTCCGCTGGTTAATTTCAATTGTCACACCCAAACACAATAAGGTGCTTTCCGCTGGACCCTGTAGTTCTGCAAACGTGTTGATCTATCAACAATCTGCTGATAATGTACACGTGCTGACCTTCTCACAAGTCAAAGAGGCTGTGGTTGAGGAGGGCCATCAGGAGATGTCAAACCCCTATGCCTTTCAGATTTTGGAGCAAGCCTTATCTGACAAACCCAGCCCTCCTCTGACGTGCCATCACTGGAAGGGTTGAACGTCGCCATCCTGGCAGAAGCAATTATTAACGAATACCCCAAGGTCAGAGTGGGCATTATATAGTTCCTTGATCAAAATGATTCCCTAGATATTCACAAATTAAATACCCAAGGTTCTTCTTATTTGGAGTGCACATATTATGATAATTTTGTTACAAAAACCAAAGTTTGTGCAATTATAGACACTAGTGAACCGGTTAACATTGTATCAACCAAAACTTGGTGACTAATTTAGCACTGATCCCTATGTGGAGCACAGATGGTGTATGGAACCACTGGGAAAAATGCACAGTTTCAGAAATAGCGTATAGTATACTGCCACTGCAGCTTGAGTCAATTGCTGTCTCCGCACTAATAATTGTGTTACCATATAACAACTGTATCATGCTGTTAGAAGCATCTTTAATGCACCACTTTGGTGCGGTAGTTGATATGGAGGATGAGACATTTGAGATCCTGGGTCATCGATTCCAGTTTAATTCACCTTTAGTAGAGTGCCAAAGGATTCCATCTGCAATGGGCAATTTAATCTCGTTTACATTGATGGAGTAATTCCTGTTTGCTACCATCGCTTTATGAAAGAGGGTCCTTCATTATCAGATATATGAGTATCTGGGTTTACCACTCCAATCCGCGGCCGCGGTGATGATCCCCTCTGGCTACTAAGTTATCATGGGGACAGAGCTTGAAAGTGAGATACCCAAAGGGCTTTATAGGGTTGTCCTGGGCCTTTATCAGAAAACTCTCCTTGAACTTCACGTGGCCCCAGAAATCATATTAACTGGACATGGGAAGTCAAAGTGTTGTTAGCCAACTTCAGAAAGAGCCACTGAAGGTTCTCTTACATCAGGTGGTGGCATACTTGCATCTGGTTCCTATTGATGAAATCTTTCAGGTTCACAAATTTATTTTACTGGACGTGTTTGGTCTTCCCACTGGACAACTCCCCATCGTAATGGCAGTGGTTCTGTGTGAAACTCTAGTAGGGTTATCAGAAGAGCAGAAGGAATGAGACCTGGATTTATTCAAAAAGTATCAGGAGATTTTTGGCCATAATCATGATTGGGATGCACTCATGGAGTCATTCATTGAGTGGACATGGGTGACCACCTTCTTATTTGGTCCTGGCAAATCTGCCGCTCAAGGGCTGTGGAGGAGGTGGCTTATGATGACTTATGAAAGCTGCTGGAGAAGGGTATGCTGGAGCCATCAAAGAGTCCTTGAGCTTCGCCCATGTTAATTGTTAAGAAAAAGGATGGCATGAATCAGGTAATAATTAGCTATTAAACTGAACAGCATCACTAAAAAGGGCTCTTATACGCTGCCTCAAATAGATGAGACTTTAGGTCATTTAGGTGGAGCTTGCTATTTTTTGGCTATATACCTGATATTGGGTTACTTGCAAATTGAGTTTCCTGTACCAGAACAAGAAAAGTGTGTTTTGATCACATCTAGGAAATATATAAGCCCACTTTTATGCTGCAGGGGCTATGTATTGCCCCGGTTATGTTCCAACAGGCCATGTACACTATTCTGGGGTATCTGAAGTTGTCATGCATCCCGGTCTACCTCAATGTCATTAACGTTTTCTCACGAACGTTTTTAAAGTATCTGGATCATTTGGAGGAGGTATCCCGCAAGCTTGCTGAGGCCAACATAAAGATTAAACCTTGAAAATGCCACTTCTTAAAAAATGCAACTAGAGTATCTTTGGTTTGTAATGGACTCAAAGAGACTTATGCTGCAACCAGCTAAGGTGAAGCCTTGAGAAAGATGGCCAACCCATGTGCCAATTTGGATATTCAGGTGTTTCTGGCATAGTTGGGCACTACTGACTATATACTTAATTTTAGTGGTATTGGGGCCCCACTCTTCGAGCTGATGAAGAAGGACGCTATGTTAAAATGGATGGAACATCGTCAGAGTTCCTTTGACACTCTCTGGATGGCGTTTATTAGTGCACCAGTGTTACAATATCTGGATTTTGAGAAGTAGTTTATCTTCCATATTGATGCCTCCCTTTCCATTGTTGGGGTGGTACTATCTCAATGGAACTGGAAGGGGGTGGAGCATCCCATCTTTTATTGCAGCAGAAGTCTGAAATGTCACGAGCAGAATTACACAGTGACCAAACAGGAGTGCCTAGATGTTATTTACGCTTATAAGCACTTTCAGGTGTACCTTCATGGAGTAAAGTCTAAAGTCATGAATGACCACGCTTTCTTGCACTGGTTGCAGAATCTCCTGGAGACAGAGGGACTGCTTGCACGGTGGGATTTCAAACTTCAAGCCTATGACTTCATAATAGTTCACAGCCCTGTTGCAAAGCATCAGAATGCCAACTGTCTATCCTGGCTACTGACAATTGCCATAATGGAAGAGCTGAGTGATTTGCTGTATGAAAATATTATTAGCGGTAATTATGATGATGAGCCACCTCAAGTTATTCAAGCGTTGGATGGAATGAGGGCTGGTACTTTCTTGAAAATGATGAGCTATACAAGCTCATAGGTGGTTTATGCTGAGTTTCCAGAGACCCTCTGGCCCAACCAAACATTATTTTGGGCGCTCATAAGGCGGTAGGTCATGGAGAGTTATGTAAAACGCCGGAGTTTCTGTTATTGCGCTATTTTTAGGAGAGCATGCACTTTTAGATTCTTTGAAAAATCTCCAGTTATCATTAATGCCAAGTTGAGAAGCCATTCCATTAGAAGACCACCTATCAGCTGGTGAAACCCCATTTTGCCTGGCACATGGTATCCATTGACATCATGGGACCCTTGCCAACAGGCGCTAATCGCTTCAACTACTTCCTGATAGTGATAGATCATTTGAAAAGGTGTTTAGAGGCACATGCAATCAGAGATTTGGGGGCGGTCACCATTGCAAAACTGATATTGGAGTGCATAATTCAATGGCATGGCTGCCCACAGTTCATAATCAAGATGATACCAACTTCATCTCATATATTCTCCCTACGTTGAAAAATTTAATAACCATCCTCAATTTTCTGAAAATCTTATACCATTTCTGAGTCTAATGGAATGGTCAAGTGGGTTAATGTAACACTGGTGAATATATTCAGGAAGCGGGTGACAGAAAGACCATTGGGTTTGACCACCCTATTCTCAACTGCCATCTTTGCCTATAACATTATTTATTACTCTGAAACTAAAAAGAGTCCTTTCCATTTGCTTTATGGAAGTCACCAAGCCCTTCCTGCACTACTTTAAAACTGTGTAGAGGATACTGGCGGAATAGATCTGCTGCACATATAGCATCTTTGGCGTCTACGCTAATTAAACACCAGAATGAAGCATACTAAACTTCCTAACTAAGAAGATCAAAGAGCATGCCTCCAAAAACTATGGCATATTGGACTTCTGAAGTTCAAAAATGGGATATAGTGTCCTGTTCTATGACCAGCATGGGGCTAGATCGTGGAATAAGTTAGCTAGCATATGGATTGTACCCTTTTCAATAGTAAAAAAATGGATGCCAATGCCTACACCATTAAGGACCCAGAGAGTGGTTGGATTATAAATTGGTTGAATGCCAAGTTCCTTCAGGCATATAACCAATAGTTAACACGAAAAAAATAATAGAATAAAATAAAATAAATATAGGAATAATAATAAATGTACATAAACAAAACCAAAATGAATACATTATAAGAAAATAAAAATAAAAAATAGATACTTAGGTATGGATAGGAAAGAATGCATTTAAAAAGATAAGCAAAAAATTTGTCTACCATTATACTGCCTCAAAATTGCATCACCGCCTCTGCTTCTTTTTTTGTGGAATGCATACTTTTTTCTTCCACAGTCTTGTAGGAGGTTTGGACTCGCTGGAACTTTGGGTTGGTGGAGGAGGAGAAGGCCATTTTACCAGAGGGATGGGGGAGAAGAGTCAGGAAGGCGGCAAGGCGACCAGGTGATTGAAATGAACGTGCTCTTGGGCCATCAGGAGCAAGGCCCGCAACCACTTCTGCTGGTGATTCTGGGACAGCAAGGAATACATGACCAAGGGTGGTAGATGGAGTGTCCAGTGAACAAGGAGTTGGGTTCCAGCTCTAGGGGAAAAGGATGCGATGAGCGCCAGACAATCCACAAAGAAATTTTACAGGCTGGGATAGGCATGTGGAAAGGGAGATAATGCAGAAAATGCTGCATGGTGGGCCCACCGAAGTGCCACCAATGGCATTCCATTGCTGAACCCAACTTGGCCACAGGGGAAAAGAAGACCACATTTGCAAGGAGCGACATTATGTGGAGATACCAGGATGGGTCATTGGCATTCAGTGCTTCAAATGTGGCAGAAACCCCAGAACACATTTAGTTCAGTTGGTTTTTCTAGAAGTTACCCCCAGCGAGTGGAACTGGTTCAGAGTATGGAAAAATACCCCAACCAACTAACTAAAACCCATTGCACAAAGACTAACATCTGGTGGACTGACAGTCCCTCTGGATAAAGCTCAGCAATAGGTGGAAGCACAAGAAAGCTGAAGCCGTCTTCCAGGAGCTGCACCACCTCATCAAATAAAGGGCCTCTGTTCCGCTCTCCACCCTATTACAACTATGCTACAAGATCGCTAAGGGGGGCGCAAGGACGTCAAATGTCCAACAAACTCAGGGAGGAGCTCCTCCTGAGCCAAGCCAGTCACGGCATCTACCTCCAGCTCCCCTCATGGATAATAGTAATTGGAAACTCAGGTAGCAGAATTTAGCCATTGTTGCCCACACCTCAGTCGCAGCATGATTTCAGTAATCCTTTGGGGCTTGGGGACTTGGTCGCATTTGTGAGTCATGAAACACTAAGGAAAACATTGGGTGAATCTGGACCAAAGAATTTTTTGTCCAATTAAGGGGGTTAATCTGAGAAAAATTTGATATGATTGGTCATTAAGACTAAAATGCTGATGATGGATCATTGGTTATCCACCAAAAAATTTAGAGTATTTAATAATTTATTATAAATTGAGATAAGCTGATTCTAAGTGATCCAGCCTCAGTTAAAATATGGGAATTCTGCTAGAACCTTCAATGATGATATGAGTACGATGGAAATTGAAGAAGCTGAGTAGCTGAGCAATTGGGCTGGAGAGTGGCAAGAGAGATGAGCACAAAATGGTGACCAAAATGAGGAAGACGGGGAGTTGTTTAGTTAGTGGCTGTAGAGCGATTCAGTAGGCTAAGATTCTAAAGGTTGAATGGTATAAGGATTTTGCTTTATATTAAAGATTGCAGTTCTTGGAGCTTTTTGTCTCCATTTTATTAGCTTATTATACTTTTCAAGGGATGGCGATCATAATATTGCCCTTTCATTGTATCAATGGGTTTTAACTACAACCTTTTGGCAGATTGTATTCCACTATGCCAGATTTTCAACAGGGGGTCAGATAAATCAATGAGAACTTGAGGCTGTTAGGCTGGAATGCTGCTAGTACTTCAAGAACTTAGCATGCACCCAATTAATAAAGTGACCTTTAACAGGATCCTTTTGGGGTATAAGCATCAATAGATGTCTTTTTGATGATCTTAGAAGGGCCCTTACATATGTTCTTCAACTTGCTATTCCATCTAACACCATGGTTAATATAATTATAAACCAACTCCCCTACAAAAAAGTGGGGTAAGGGCCACCAGTCCTCATTATCATGCTCCTGAGACCTTACTTTTCAATCTAGAGCATTAGTTTATGCTACACTTTATAGTTGAATAAAGCTCATTGTCATCTTAGCTAGAAACTTAGCAGGCCGCAAATTTTCTTGATTGATGCAATAATACAGAATTGAGGGAAGCTCTGGTTACTTCTCATAAAGTAAGGTAAATGTAGAATGCCCCATGGCTGATGAAAAGATATTATATAAAAAATGGCAAAAGGCAAGAAAAGGTTCTAGAGAGACTCCTTGACCATGATTACCTTATGCAGAATTTCAACAAGGGTATTATTTGCTCATTCCATGGTACCGTTGCTCTTGGGGTGATAAGGTGTAGACATTACCCCTTGTATGCCCATCAAGTTTTTAAGCTTAGAAATAATCTGGGATGTAAGGCTAGTCCCATTATCTGTCAAAAGAAACTGGGACATCCAAGCCAAAAAATTATTTTCTCCAGAATAAACTTAGTGGTGGTTGTAGCGCCCAGGTCTTTAACTACTTTAGCCTCCACCCATTTTTTGAGGTGATTGATGGTCACGATTATGTATTTAAGTTTAACAGAAGTATTTTCCAGAGGGCCCACAACATAAATGAAACTTCATGGCAAGCAAAGTTGAGTATAACTAATTTATAAAAGATGGCTTTTAGTAAGGACCATCCACTTGGCATTCTTTATGACAACTGAGGGTCTCTTGATTAACAAAATGCATCAATTCCTAATAGTAGTGCGTTTTTAATAGCTCAAGTGTCTAGTTAAAATCTCCGTGACCTATCACCTTGTGGGCCTACTATATATATTAGCTCGCTCCATTGGTTGTGATATCCAAAATTGCTGATTGTTATTGACTAGATAAAGCTTACTATTATTGATAACAGTGTTATTCCTTAAATTTCCTAATGGGCGCTGAACTTCTGCTAGTCGTTGTCATAGTTTTAGGTTAGAATTTTAATAGATAAATCATTGTCCACATCATCCGCAAAGTTCACAGTAGGCAGGAAAGATATATCATTAGCGTTTTGATGCTTTAAGCTTAATAGGCCTGAATCTCATAATAGTAGGTTTGTAATTTCAAGGCCTATTGGGCCAGCCGCACTTATGGCTCCTTCAGATTCTGTATCCAGCAAAGGGAGGCATGATTAGTTACTAAAATGAAACGCACTCCATGGATGTAAACCCAAAATTGTTAACACATGCAGATGACCATCAGGAACTCCTTATCAGTTTTTGTATAGTTTTGGTTATGGACGTCCAACGTCTGGCTGCAGTAAGCCATGGGCTGTTCAAACCCATCTGAATCAAATTATGATAACAATGCCATGACAGTGGTGATAAAAGCGTCCATCTGAATAAGAAACAAGTTTTCAAATTAAGGTACATCAATAGTGGCACTTGGGTGAGGTGAAGCCTGAGTTAATCAAAGGTTAATTGACAGTTCCCAGTGCTCAAAGTGTACTCCATTTTAGTTAAATATAATATAGGCTCTCCAATTTTAAAAAATTCTGTAAAAATAGTTGGTAATATTCAATCATTACAAGAAACTCTTAGAAATCATATTTGCTATTTGGTTGCACCATGCATTCAATAGCTTCAATCTTTGCTGGCTAGGGCCACAAGTCGTTTTTATTAATGACCAACCCCAGAAATTCCAGCTGCTTGTAGTAAACGTTACATTTACATGGCTCAATCTTTTGATCAGCCTTGGAAAGGCAGCAAAAACATCTTTAAGTGATGCATATAATTTGTAAGCTTTCTGTAAAAACATTAATATTATCAAAGTAAATGAGAGCAAAATTATTCTTTTAAATTGCCTAGTATATTAACTTTATCCTATTGATAGGTCGCAGGGGCAAAGTACAGCCCCTGTAACATTCTATTAGGTTTGTAGAGGCCCTGGGCCGTAATAATGGCACATTTTTCCTGCTCCTCTTTGAACAGTTCATTCTGTAAGTAGCCAAAAATTTAAATCCGTGGCTGAAAGATCTTTCGCCACCAAAGCGGTCTAGAGCGTCATCAATCTCTGGTAAAAGATAGAAATCATCTTTGGTAATATTGTAAGCATTTAGTCGTGTACTACCATGCGATTTGATTCATCCCTTGTCTTGAAATTTTCATGGGGAGGCCCAAGGGTTCTTGGAGGGATTAACATACCGTGTTGCACTAGCTGAGCAATTCTGAATTAACAACTTCATCTGTTGCCTTTGATACCTAATCATATGAAGGCAATTGGCGGATGATTACTACTATTAATATGGATTAAAAATAATGTGCACAACCCAAATCACAGTTGTCTTTTGAAATAACAACACTGTATTTTTCAAAAAGAGCAGCGCTTGGCCCAACTCTACTCAGTTAAACCTGAGAGGCTTTCCTGAGTTACTAAAGAGCAAACAGAATGAATGGTATCATTGCTAAGTCCTAGTTCATCAAAGTGACCAAAATCATAAATATTCTGGACTTCTTCAACTGGTACCAGATTCACAAAAGCGACAATCTGATGTCAAATTATCTGAATGGGGTAAGCTTGGAGATTAAATAATAATATCTGAATTTCGCCATGATCAGGAAGGATGGTCTCAGGAGTAAAGACAGGTTTCAAATCGGAATAACAAAATTGGCAGAAATATTTTGCTTTATAATCTTTAAGGAACTTACAAGTAAATTTGGTTTCCATTATATTTTGATGGCCCGCTGTAACAGTTAGGCTACAATTAGTGCATGTCAGATTACCCTTTGATTCCTTAGTCAGGTTAGGTAAGCACTTGGTATGGCTATGAATCTCTTATAACAAATTGGCACTATGTCATCCTTGAACGTGAGGTTAACAAGTCCCTAATTTTGAGGTTTCAGAGCCTCATTATTTCAATTGTAAAATGTTGGAAAAGATTGTTTGAGGATTTCCAAAGTTTATACTTCAAAATCGTCTTTACTCCATGAGCCTTCAAAATGAGGTCTCAATATAAAAATTGTATTTTTGATCTGGGAAAACGTGACAGACAGATACTAACAATGAGCTGAACTACATCAGTTATTCACTATATGCTCCTTCAGAAGTTGGGGTCTGAGGTCCCGCAATACCATACACTTTCTGATGATCTATGTCTGAAGCAATGACCTGTTTCTTCACAAGTTATGTGGGCAAAATAATATTTAGTTCCTCAATCTCTACAATAGCGCGGACTTTGAGCTTAACTACTGTGATATCTATATAGGTACGTTAAGAAATGAGCATCAGAAGGATTTATGGTGTGGACATCCACTGTCTCCACTTTGATCTAAATAATTTTATTGTTATACATCTAGCTGTGGCTAGATCCTTTAAAAACTCAATGGGTATTGACACTTGGACCATATCCAATTTGAGGATAACACCATAGAACACAGGAAGCTCTTGTTGTTTTATATGTTGAACATAGGGCTTCACTATGGCTTTAAATGTCAATTCGGCATCAAATTCTTTTGGTGAGTGAGATGAAGTTTCATATCATTGCTATACTCTGGTTAACCGCCAGAGGCGGGTTAACATTGTTGGACATAAGCTTAATGGAACATTTACTGTGAGTTTCTTCTACCTGAGGTTATTGTAAAGGCGGTGGAGGTAAAAATCCCTTTTCTACTCTACCCTGAATCTTCCCAGTCCTCCTCATACCTAGGGTTCACGCCATAAACTTTGGCTTTAGCACCCAAAATATGGAACAATTTGCATAATGCCCTAGGTTTTTACAAATATAACTCGTGATTTTGTTAATATCAGGCCAGTCAGAACAATGCCATAAGGCTGGGTTGATTCTTTCTTTGTGATGACTTTAAGTTGAGATCACAAAGCTCCTATTCACTTTTGTTAGGCGCCTCAGAAGGAGTAGAATTTGGCGGAGATAAATCACCATATAAATAATAACATTCTCCTCATTCTAAACTGCTATCAAGACCCAATACAATTACTTTTAGAGCTTGCAGGAATGGCGAAGGGCGATCTGGGAGTCAAAAGCATTTAATACACTAGCCCCTGATATTGTTTGCGCCTCCAAATAAATGCACTTGACAAAAACTCTTATAAAATTTTTTGTTAAAGGAGATATTAAGGAATTTTCGCTTTCAAGTGGTAATTCTTACTGCACAACCAAACTCCTTGATAAGAAGATCCTTTGCGTTGAGGTAGGACATGCTGGCGCTCTTTATTTTAGCATAACTAACTCCTGACTTTTGGAGTCCAGTGAGTTCAATAATGTGACCAATAAAGTGGTCTTAGATGCTACGCCCATACTAATATTAAAAACAATAGAACTGTGCACATTTCCAATCTTTTCAAACTTAGGTAAATTGATCAATTAGTCAGAGCCTGGTACCTCATAACACAGGGTTACGAAAGCTGTGAAGATTCTGAATGACCCTCAGGGTTATCTGACTGAGAAACAATAATAAAACAACTATGAACTCCTGGCATGGTCATGGTAGTAGGCTGTATAGGATAAGAAGAGGCCTTCAAGGGAGTTCATTGGACAGGGAAGATGCTGGCAAAAGGGATTTATAGAGGAAACCACCAGAATATTTTTTAAGACCATAAAAGCTGGAGTTGATATTGTGGTTAGATTTCTAGGTTTGAATGCACAACCAGATCCTCATTGCCCACATAGTTAATTGCCAAGTTAGAAGGAACTGACGTACTAACCCCACGAGATGTGAATTCATGATTGAGTTGCTTTATTGCCCCAACAATTGGTGGCGTTCCATCATAGAATTTTGATCAACCAGTTCAAGTTTCTGATTTGGGCTTAAAAAGTAACTTTTTGGCACTTTGATCTTTTGTCCTTTGGAGTGGATTAAAGTATGCAGAAAGTTGATCTCCCTGTCATGAGTAGAGATGGAGCAAGTTGCTTTATCTGATTGTTGCTCAATGATGTCAAGGCAGCGTTTTAGATCACTCTGGAGAGTTACTAGGGCAGAAACTTGGGGATCCCAAATTAAAAAATATCTGAGCCTCATCCTTGAAGGATAACCATTTCATCACTATGTAATAAGAAGATGAACCAAACCTACACTGGCTCAGGGGCAGCCGCGTCAGTGTCCATAGGTCGTAGTATACTATCAGGAGAAATATATATTGACTATTACATAAGGAATAAAGGTGATACATGGTAATCAAGTTGCTGGCCCCTGTAGTTTCCAAAACCTTGAAATATGCACTGGAGCGTCATTTTTCAGGTGAACAGGTCAATAAAACCAAAAACCAGAGACCATTTGAGGACATTAACCTGGGTAAAAAATACTAAAATTAAAACCTTATTAACAGTAATAGGTTTTAATTAATAAAATCAAGGAGTGCATTTTATTTCTATAACTGCCAGTGGCTCAGAGCTCGCTCAAGTATTCTTCAGTGTAGACTGGATTCTACTACATCTGGTTAAGATTTCTCTCCAGATGAAAAAGCCTCTCATATGCTCTTCTCATTTCAAAAGATCCTATTGGTCAAATTCTTGACTACCAAGAAGCGCTTGGGACTGGGAAACTAGAGGCGTGATATCCAAAATAGGCCATGGAAAGCAAAATTCATAGGTTCAGGACATTAATATTACAAGCATTATGCTGATTGCAATTGAGATATGGTGGATGGATGTACTTATATGGCCCTATTACTGATTATTTTATGCCACTTGGGGCAAGATAGATTAATATGAGTAAAATAATATAAAGGGTGATAGGGACTCTGAAGTTGTGCCTTTGATTTTAATATGGAAATAGAAGTAGTCAGTGATGATTGAGAATTTGATCAACCATCGGAAATGATAAAGAATTAAGGGGCCCAGCAAATTTACCAATAGTGGTATACTACAAATTTGGCAACTACATACAAAGTTGGGGCCCGCGAGGTGAGATAGATTGTAACAATTAATCAAACCCTGTATCTAAATATGAAAAAAATATAAAATTAGATAGCTAATAAAATTATCACTGATGGTTAGTCAACCCAAAAACAACACTAGCCTCATTACTTACAATGTAAGAATAACTCAATAAATTTATTATAAAATCTGACAAATTGGACTTCACCATTGAGGAGTTTTGTCATAGAAGAATTGGTGATGATATGCTAAATTTTTTAGCATATTATGTAAGGCACCATCTTGGAGGTGACTTTCATTATAATATGAAGTATAAAATCCTTAGAATTAACTCCAGTTAGGTTTGTGGTCACTGGTACTCCCACCATGAGATCCTTTTCAAGTTGAGCAAGAAGGGGGAAATGTCCTAAATGATCTCTGAAATGATTGAGAATCATGTACACCACTATATACCCTAGAATGAAAAGGGGTGCATAGTGGTACATGATAGCTGGAATGTTTGATGGCTTGGTGAAAGGTTCTCCCTTTGGCAAGTTATTCAATAAGAAGTTCAATAATGGGTTCTGGTTTGGAGGTGGCAAAAGGTCCTGGGCAGTTGGCATTACAATATTTACCAGCACACTGGATAGGAAGAACTGCAATAAAAGTACTAGGTTTCAAATAATCATAACTAATATAAAAGATAGTAAAGATAAAGTTGTATCAAAATCCTTTATGCTAGCTTAGATTACTCTTAGCTAACCTGGTTTATTTATACTAAAATAATTTGAGGGTAAATTGCCTCAATTGATTAGGGATGTAAGGCAATAAGATGTTGCATTGAGGGTAGATAACCTCAATTGATTAGCTATATAAGGCATTAATTGATGCATTAAGGGTACTGCACAATGCACTTTAGTTTTAGAGCCCATATGATCCCAAAAGTGCATAGGAAGACCCTCAATGCAACTATAATTTAGGAAATTCCAAAAACGGATGACAACAATAATTAATCAAGCTCAGTTTGAATTGATTCTAGCAAATGTTCCATTTTGAATGGAATTGAATAAAGTGACTTAAAAATTAATCAAAATCAAATTAATTGAATTTGAATAGCTGGAAATTAGGACAATTGACACTCAGTTTTAAAGAACTAAGAAATTGTTCAGGATCCCAATATTGACATACTACTAGATGAGGATTTCTTTCCCATAATGCAACTTCTGATATATTACAAGTAACTCATGGGAATAATCAATGTTCTGAAGCACTGAAGGAAGCGCCTATGTATAGTTAATGTAAGGCTTTTGACAACGGGCAAGAAGCTTGGTATATCTACTACCTCTTTTCAGTTATAAAAGGCTAATTCTATTTTAGAAAAATCTTATATTTGTGCCCACTTTATCTCCCACTTTCTAGTACTTGGTATGTCAACAAGATTAAGCTCCTGTGTAGAAAAATTCACAACTATACAAAACATCAGAAGTACTCCATGTAAGCTCTAATTATTGCCACCCAATTTCTAAAAATTCATTCCTTTAAAAAACTTGCAGTTTTGCAAAACCTAGATACAAAAATTCAATTTTGTCAAGAAGTATTAAAAATCTTAACCCTGATTTTACCCAACCTTCCATTATTCCCCTGATATCCCTTTCTTGTATATTAAGAGAACATTTTTGATCAAGAGCCAGGCTTCCAAAGATGTAGTGCACCTTGATTTAAAAATTCTTATAAAAATAATAAAGAAAGTTAAAGTGAGAAACAGCCAATCATTGCGTGCCTCATCACCTCCCCAACCCTCAGTTCTCACACCAACTTGCAAACTGAGCCTCCCCTCACAAGAGCAAACCCAGGTACCTGTATCTTAAAAATATGCCAACCTAAAAGCCGCAAAACCTAAGAACAGCGCTGCAAACTGTAACACCCTTCCCTATTTAAAGGCCACTGCCCTTACTAGTTAGGGTGCTGGCCTAATTTGTTTTATTTCCCTTGTTTTCTAACAAAGAACTTCTCCTTACCAATATTTTAGTTCTTAAATTTTTTAAAAAGCCTTTAGAGCAGCATGGAGTGAATCACGACCAACATGCTCCCACTGAAACGGCTGAGCCCTAGTTGGATAGAAGGTTATGGGGCCACACTGACAGAATTTGCTTAGTTCCCCTGGATGCTGAGAACTTTCCAGTTTAAACCATAGCCAACTTGGGCTCCCCGCGGCTTGCTTTTATAATTTTCATATTGCACTTATTTTTAAATTTTATTTTGGGAAGGCTGACCATGAAATGTACACTTCTGATAAACTCCAACTACAAAACACCAAGAAAAACTAGAAGCACCCCAGAGGAGCCATACCTACTTCCTGTTGCCAGCGGGACTGCCAGTGGAAGGAAGTGGGGGAGTGACAGGGAGAACTGGGCCAACAGTGAACATGAATTAAGGAAAGGTTCCAACAAGAAGAACCTGACGGTGAACCATGACACCAACTGTCATTAGCAGGATGGCAGGTGGTCAAACAACCAAGCTTGAAAGTGATCCATAAGGTGAAAGTGGAAGCGGCGCACAGCTTCACGTAGGGTTGGAGTAGTGCCAGATAGTGCATCAAGGACAATGGTGTGGATAGTCCATAAAGCTATTGCAACAATTAAGGCGCGGAGCAATGGGTGGATAGGGGATGTCATGAAAAGGCGAAAATGTTTTTGGACAGGCTGAAAGCCTGCTCACTCTCCTGGAAAAAGAGGTACATAACATCTCACCAAATTTCCTGTGAAGGTGGTCAATCTTCCAAGCGATGGACTAGAGATCCGTATTAACCACATACAATGCATGAAGTTTGAGAGGTATTGGACCGCTCAGCCATGCGGTACACTTTTCTCAGGCATCTCCACACATGGGCGCGAATTTGGGGTTGTAAAAGAGGATGGTGAGTGTACCGCCAAATGTCCTTCTGGGTCTCCAAAGAGTACAGAATGTCAAGCTTTTCAAGGTAGTCCACACAGGCAATGGGGTGGGGCCGTTGGGGTACCAGGTTGTTTAAAACGACTTGCCCATGGACTTCTTGTTCAAAATGGAGGGTAGGGCGACCCCTCTGGGCGGTGTGTCCACTGATGCTGATTGTCCACTCAGCGCTCCACATGGAGAGGATAAATTCGTTTAAATGAGGTGATGTCCCATGCGGGCCTGTGGCAGAAGGTTGGGAGGCCAGATATTTTAGCAGAGAATGGGGGTGGGTAGAATTGCTGAGGACCACAGCGTGGGAAAATTGGAGAAGGCCACGCATTACCAGTGTTGGGCTGGGAGTGTGGGGGAGTTGGTTGCAGCGATCCAGGTGCCAAGTACCTTGGCGGCATGGGCCTCAAAGTTGAGCAGGACCATACTACCACTATGTGAGGGCCAAACATGGCATACAGGCGCACTGGCAGTGGGCGGCCTAACCAAAGCCACCCTTGTAGGAGGGCATATAAAGAGGTGAATAAAGAGGGGGAAAAGGAGATAGCATGGGCTTCAAATTAGACTTTTCACAGGATCATATAGTTGGCAATCATAATCCAGCCTGAAAGGGTAGTCTGGTGGGCTCTGAGTGAAGCAATTTGCTTTATGACATTGTCTAAATATGTTGCTCCATCACTGACGAGGAGTACCCTTCTGTCTTTAGCCACACTCTCAAATGGCGTACTGGACCAGCAGTGGGTTTTGGCATGAAAGGGAGCACAAGCGGGGTGATATGGGGTGGGCAGGTCAAGAGAACCTGTGAGCTAGCTGCTGAAGCAGTTAGGTAATGGGGTGTTGGTGACCAGTGGGCTTAGTACCGACCAAACAGAAAGAGTTTGGTTTTGGAGTCGTTAAGTGCAGAATTTATGACCCTGGAGTAGTCCTGGATAGTAGCCTATAGCGCATGCATCTTGGTTGTTAGAGACCCCAATCACAAAATTGTGAGAAAATGCCAGCATCTTAACTGGTGCTTGGCCTTGCAAATGGACACCAGTAAGGCGGGTATTCACATTGCGTAAAAGTGGATTGAGGCTGAAGTTGTACAAGAGTGGGCTTAAAGGGACCCCTTGGCGGAGGCTCCTTTGATGGTGAACCACATTAGTGAGGAAGTCAGGGCCACGAACAGCCATTATGACAGATTCCATAAGTAACATCACCCAATTAATGAACCAATGGGGAGGTGGTATTTGTGGAGGTAGGCTTTGAGGTAATCCCAGTTGACCCTATCATAGGCATACTGCTGGTCTAAGAAAACAAGTGCTCCAGTAGCTGTGGATTGGAAGGCGTTGTCTACAGTGTGTATGTTGTCCCATATAAACCGCTTGGTAATGAAACTAAATTGCTCAGAGGAGATTAAATAAGAGGCAACCTCCCCTAGGCGGTTGGCCATAATTTAGTAAATAATTTAGTATCTGTGTTAATAGTGATATAAGGCGCCTGTTGGTCAAATCTAGCTTATCCCCTTTTTTATACAACGTGATTGTGTACGCCTCCTCGCCCCCAGGAAGGAGGTGCCTTTCCAAAAGACACTGGTTCATTGAGGCAAGCAACGAAGAGGAAAAATAATTAAAATATCTCTTATAGAACTCAAATGGAATCCCATCTAGATTTGGGCATTTCCTGTGTGGTGCACCGTGAATGGCATATCTTTTTCATCCCAGAAAAATAAAATTTTTCAACTTCAGGTTATGGTAAAAGGTGCAGATATGTGTGCTATTGAGAAACTCTACAACTTCAGCTGATTTAACTGGACTGGAACAGTATAATTTGGAGTAATAGCTTAACTTTAGTTGCCACTTCAGATGAAGTTTCTGAATGGAGTGGTCTGGCCTTCGCACCTGTGTGCAGGCCAAGCTCTGTTGTGGTGTGGAAATTTTTTGGAAAAAATAGGTGGAGCGCATGTTGCCCACTGTAATATATTTCGCCTTGAACTGAACACAAAAGCAAGGTTTGTGTTGCCTTACAAGTGTGTTTATATGAGAAGACACTTCTGCCCACTTACAACCCCAAGCTGGGCTGTAGCCTGCAGCAGGGACATTAGACTCCAGGTGATCCACTTCTGCAAGCATGCGCATAATGACCACTGAGGCGGCCTGTGAGCGACGTGATGAGAGGTGGCGTGCTTGACAGATGGTGTTTGCTTTGAAGGTTGACCAGGTAGAAAGTGGGTCTTCACAGAATGGTGTGGTGAATTCCAGTGCCAAAGTTTTTGTGTCCACCCATGAGGAAAACCAGGGCGACGTGATCTCAGCTGGAAAAAGTGTGCACCACTATGGTGCCTGTGCCACGGGGTTTGACAAAAAAAGGAAATTGACACAAACCTGTGGTTGGAGAAATCTATTTTTGCTGTCATAAAGTGTGCAATCTTGATCAAAAATTCGATAGGGAAAAAATAAGGTTAATATGGTACATAGACCTCAGCTGACTTTTTTGCATATGAGGATGGACATGTTGGGGAGCAGAGGTGCATGTTTGGAGAAGGTATAAAACAGCCTAAAAGTGGCTTTTAGAATACAAAGTTTGATGTACCTCTTCACGGAAGGGTAGGCGTTGAAGGCAAGCAGTTGGTGGCTGGGTTTGCCCAGAAGTTAAGGTAGCCCACCACAAACAGATCAGAGGAAGTGGGAGGGAAGTAATGGCTGAGAGGAATCCATGTCTATCCCGCACACAGGTTGGGGAATAAACATTAATGATCGTGTTTTTATCATCCATGAAAAGGACACTACAAGCACACGGCTATTGAGATATTGATTTTTAAAATTAAATTTTAAAATCATGGGTCACATATATAAGCACTCCACAGCGTGGCGACCAAAAAGAAAAGGAAGGGATAAGAAATGAATGCCCATATTTCCTTGGCACCGTGTGGACAGTGGGTTTCCTGAATGGCCAGGATGATCACAGGTAAATTTTCTTTTAAAAACTCAGTTTCCTAGCCGGGGATGGCGAGGTCTTGAGCCCAGCAATGTTCAACGTTCCTACTGTGAAGGCTTCCCCCATTGCACCTTAGGTGCTATGGGAAGGGCCCTCTTGGCCTTCCTTTGCCACTTTATCAGCAGCATTAGTAGATTGCATGTTGTGCACTTTATAAGTGAGCTTGAGGGCATCCTTCAATGTGGGTTTACTGTCATATTTGGATTTAGATGATTTGTTTTGAGTTTTTGAGTTGCTGTGCTCCTGTGGTGCATCATCAGAGGTTGAAAAAACTTGGGAGGGAAGTGGGTGGTAGAATTAGTTTTGATTGAGGCTTGTAATTTTGCTGGGTAAATCTGAAACACCCATCTGGTCCTCAGATTGGTTGGCCCAATCTGATTGGTGAGCTTATTCTCAAGCCACCGCAGCTGTTAATGACTTGATGTCATCCTGGGTCTGGGCAGGTGGGATCATGGATGCGGCCATAGCCATTTCCTTGACTGCTGCTCTGTGGACCTGCTTGGCCTTTTTGCATTATTGCAGGGACACAGGTTTTACCTGAATGTATCACTCCTGCGCACCCCAAGGGAATTCAGCGTTGGTGTCAATGGTTGGTTCTTAATGGGATTTGGCGCTTCCCATTGTGTTGGAAAGGCTTTTTTCTGTGCAATGCCCTCTTTGGAGGGGCAGGTGTGGTCCTTGTGGCCAAAAGCATGACAGAAGGTGCAGATAGGTGGTGAGCTGTCCACTGTAATGCAAAATGGGTGGGTTTCTTGCCCTTCAATATTAAGCACTGCAGTGTGTGGTATTTGGGGCAAATCTTCTTCTATGACCAAGGATGGTATGATTACTGCAATCACTTTACCCATGTTAAGTTCTGGCATAAGCATGAAGTATAGCATTTTGAAAGAGTTTAATTTTCCGTAGCTTTTTAATCCGTCTGAGAGGTAACTCTTGAGTACTGTGCGTTTCACCGTATTGGGGAGAAAGTTGAATGTAACAGAAATATGGTTAGACTTGGTCCAACGAGTGCACTTCGTTTTGACCACCTGTTGACCATCTGGGAGATCTAACACTACACTCACCTGTGCAGCTTTGTCTGCTACTTTCTTCTTTTCAACCCTGAGGTCTAGCCAACCCCAGGTCATATAATGAGGTGCTACATATATGAAAAATGGGAAGTGGCTGTGTACATCACCACATAACTTTTCCCACTGTGCCATCGAATAAATATCCAAAAAACTTGAAGCCCAAGCTCCACTAATAACAGGGGCTGTTAATGTGGAGTTTTGATGCATAGGTTGCACCTGGTATGGCAAGCTAAAATTTCCGGTGAGATACTCTTACTGCTTTCTTAGTTTTGTTCTAGACACCAGTGTTGTAAGGGCATTTACTAACTCTGGATGGTGTGAAGACTGATCATGTGCCCTTTATTTTGCTAGCCCAGCTACTACCTGACATTGGGTACACACTAATCTCCTCAAAAAATTATCAAACTTACCTAGTTTTGAATCAAATCAGTTGCAATTAGTGGATGAAACGAGAAAGAAAAGTTTTCCATATTGTAATTATGAACCACAAAAACTTGTTACTTCAAGAAGACCCATCAAAAAGAACCAACAACAGGCTCACTATGATCTCTTATTACAAAATATAACGTGGACATCTACATAAGCCTATAAATTTTGTTGTAATCGCTAATAATATCAGCTGTCTCCATTTCGCCTCCCAAAGAAGCTTATATCTATGACCACAATACACAAACCCTACTATGTGCATCAAAATGAGCTTAAACTTCCTATAGCTGATATCTTTTAATAAAAAAGTGATTGTATCAATTAAAATGTAAATGAGGCTCTTAATGTTGCCATTGATGCTTTGACTTATAATAGCCCAAAAAGACTTCACAAGTGTACCTACTTAATTAAAAAGTATCCTGTACTACAATCTCTTATTATGTATACTCAAGGGACAATTGTTGATCAAATTAGATCATTAACCTGATTCTTCAATATCTAGTCACTTTAAAATTAAAAAACAAAAGACTATTCTAAAACCAACATATAGCTGGGAATTGTCGTGGCACAATCTGATTAGAAGAAGACTGATCATGAAAACTAGGTGTATTAGTGCTCAGTGAATGGTACAGAATGTCAAGGACCAAATGACCTCAAGATTTGGAAGTGAGACGTTTTAGGTTTATTATGAGGAGTAAATTGGGTTAAAAATATACCAAAGGCCCCATAACAAGCCAAAAGATGCAATGGGGGAAACAGCGGATCTTAATGGGCAACCCCATGGATGGGAGAGGCAATAAGGGCGAAAATCTCTTTGAGATTGTGGTTGTTGGTTGTTATATAAGAATGGATCACAGGTGTATATGGACATAGTTTGGGCATATTACACTTCATTAGTGGAAGATTGGAAGAGCTTTTTACAATTACAGTTATACACAGCATGTGCGATAAAGGCAGGCAGGGTCAAAGGCACAAAGTCTTATTAACTTGGTTATGGCGATGAGTTCAGTTGGATTAATGGAATGTAATGCCCACTCCATGAAACTTTGTGGCAATTCGTGGATGGCATCTTGTATTTACAGATGATGTTGGTAAGGGAAAAGCTAAAATGTGGAGGTTTGATTTCACAGAAGGCAAACTGGGAAGACTTTGTGGTATTTAATATTATTAAAAGAGAGAAATATGCTGAAATCCTAACATAAGAAAGGTGGTTGCCTTTTTAGTGGGGTGGGGGAGAATTGGAAGGGAGCTTAAGAACTGGCCTGTGCCTTGGTCTCTTTGTAAAAACTAATTTGGTAGGTTGTGAAGAGTGCTATGAGTTGTTAGAGCAGCTTTGATGGGTCTGAATCACAATATAAAAATTTGATTGTGCGAGCTCTGGATCAAAGAGTAATCCTAAAGGATGCTACCAATCTTGGACAGATTTATTTAGACTAGTGAACCATTTTCACCAGTTTTTCTAAAACCCAATACATAAAGGAAATTTATTGAAAAAACATTAGGGGTAGATTAAATAAACTCAAGTTTGATCTGCAATCTGACTTATTAGTAAGAACCCAATATTACTTACCAGACGTGCAATGGTTTATATGGGGTTTTAGACGGGGTTATGACCCTTTCTGAATATCAGCTGCGAGCAGACCATGATTAGGGTGAGCCTAGGGTCCTGGAGGAGGCCCCTAGACTGGACCACCTCCCAGCACACCCCTTCATTCTTTTAACAAAGTAGAAGAGGAATAGGTTCAGGGAGGTAGGATCCTTGGGGTCCAGGGAAGTAAACCATCATTTATCTACCACGTGAGCTAAGTCTCTGATCTTGGAGATGGGCTCCACTGCAGGCTTGGGCCCTTTCTTAAGCGTATGAGGAAATCTTCACAATTCAGGTGGAGGGGCTGGCCATCCAGATTTACTGGAATCAAGTAAAAAATTACTATTTATTTTAGTTCTAATGTTTGTGGTCAGAAAAAGTATTTCTGAGGTTTACTTAATCGATTTCTCTAGCTATTGAGAAACCCAAAAACTTGGGTTAGTGAATATGGACTACTTTGTCAAGTTGCCAACTTCATAAAGGTCCAAAGCTATTCTAGATATATCATAAGCCAAATAGTATGGCTTACTTTATTTTATTTACCACCAATGTCAACAAACAATAGATTGCCTCTTTGTTTGTATAACATGTCTTTATGCACCATGACTGCTAAGATTTAATACCCAACTGAAAACACTTTTTACTTCATGCCAGATTTTAATCTATTAAGATTTAGAAATTTTACCTGGTTTGTAATTGAACGTGAAAAATTTGACTATGCTCTTGAGTATTTATGACCTATCAAAAATTTAGGTGCATAGTACTACCTAAATCATGATTATTTTTGTCTCAAACCAAGTTTATTAATCTGTCGCCTGCACTTTATCCATTTAAATTTAAAACTTAGTACAGTAATTTACTAATTCTAAGATATAAATAGAAATATCTAATTGCATAATATGACCATTTTTTGCCCAAAATTGCATTCTATTTTTATCAAAGAATGATTTAATTTCAGCTAAATTAATAACTTTTATAAATAAGAAATAAATGAATTATTATTTTAATTCTAAAAATTGAACTAATTTTTGAGCTAAATTTTCTAAAAGGCGTAGCTTTAAGAGCCTGATCCTTTGATTTTGGCCACAGTCACAACAGGGTTAGTTGCCCAAAACGGTGTTTTCTGCCAGGTCTTTCAGAGGTACAGGCGTGGTGCATTAAAGTTCTTACAAAATTGGGTCTCCTTGTAGCATATTGCATATGATTACTCATTGGGTAGCCAACTACCAGTTAAGGTGCTAACCATAATATCTGAACCTTTAGAAATTCTTACGGTGTATAACGTTAATCAGCCTGATTTTATCTAGAACAGCTATCATATCCATTTAGCCAATGTAACATGTACAATACTGCTAATGTTGCAAGTAGTTCCCCATCCCATAGATTGTTCTTTCAGTTATTGCGTCCCCATAGTGCCTTTCACCATAAGATACTTGTATCTTTTTTCTTGTTAATTGGTATTGAGTTGATCAACAGAAAAGAAAATATCTATGCATATGTCATAAAAAGCAGAAGAAGTTTAGACCGGCCTGCCAGTCAGGATGTGTATGCACCTAAAAAGCTAGCCAGAATGGCAGAGGCAATGCCAGCTTAATGACTTAATATGGAGCCAGGCATTGGGAAACAAAGAATTGTTGGTGCAGCACAACAGTGAGTATGATCCTGACGCCAAACCACAGTGAGCCCACTCCTGACCCAGGAGGCCTTGCTGCAGGGGGTGGGATCACAGAGATAGTTTTGATGAGTTCCTTGGCATATAGGGTCATTTCAACTGGGGTGGTAAGGAGACAGATTTCTATGGCAATTGGTGGAAGTAAGGCCACAAGATTCTCGTGTACTGGTCTTGGAAGTTCACAATAATGAGGTTGTATGCCCAAAAGTATCAGACTTGCTGAATCCAACCAACAACTGAGGGGGCCATAGTGACCAAGAGTACTGGTAGAGCCCATCCGGTATATGGACCAACGGACACCAGGGAAACGCCATCAGGGATGCGTTCAGAAGGAATAATACAATAAAAATTGTTTGGATTTTTTTGCAAATTTTTTTACTGAAGGAAAAGGAAGAAAATTGACCAACAATTTTCTCAGTTCTATGCAACTAATTAAATAGTAGTTTATTGGAGTAGTGACAATCTGGGATTGGGACCCTCAATTTTGAACCAACCAGCAAATTATTTGGGAATGAGCAGGTTTATTCCTTAAGAACCAACATCAAAAAATTCGGCAGCAAGCTGAGTTGCTGTCAGTTTGACCTCAAACTTCTGAACCAGGGCTCAACTGTGTTTCTGATGGTTGGCGTGATGGCATTTGGCCCAACAAGTGACGGGAATCCCCTAAGGCCAACCCACATAGAGATGGGTCCATTTGGTTGGGAATGGGTTCAGGACGCCTAACCCACCCGCGCTCAGTTGCTGGGCCACTCATTCAGTCAGTGGCATCACATTGGCTGCAATGCCCAAATTATCAATGAAAGGACTTTGAACCCTCATTAATGGCGTCCAATGCTATAGCCTGCCCGTTGAGGATGATCCCCAATGACTTTGGTAGGAAGGGGTTTGTTTGATTGACCCAATAGTCAAATTGGAACTGTCAGGCAATCTGGCCAATAACTTAGTCTTCATGCTTTTCTGGCCATTTGAGATCCACGCAACGGCCAGATTACCCCTCAAATTAAATTTTTTGTTCTCAATTCAATAATATCAGCGCAAATATTGCAGATTCCTTGTAACAGTTCTGCCAAGGTAAGTTTGGATTTTGGGGTGGGATCCAAAGCAGAAAGCTGTTACCCAGCGCTCATCTAATATTTGAGCAAGATCGCCCTGAGTAACGAGGGGTACCACCATCCTCTTTGGTGTCTTCTTACTCTGTAACAGGAAAATGACCCTATCAACGGCCAGAGGGCGTTCCATGGGACTTACAGCATATTGCGCATCCATCTATCCATCATATAATTCAAAATATAGGAGATACACCACCAGTAGCTTCTCAAACATTTTTATCTAAATCAGACACCTCACTCTTACCTTTCTGAGCTGTCTCAGGTGTCTTTGACCCTCAAATAGTTAACTGTGTGGCAATCTTATACTATAAATGGATCTTAAAAGAAGTTAAAGTTCAATTACACTAACTAGATGCTAGTGTCACAGAATTCTATAGAGATTTATTGGCCTAACAAATTTTGAAGTCTCTATTCTATCTGTCTTCTTATTGCAAGAAGTATAGCACTATATTTCCAAACTTATAAGCTTTGAAGAAATTTGGAAGCACTAATTATCCAAGCAAAAATGGATGCTAAAAGAGGATTTGCATTTTTCTTCTTTGTGCTCAGTTGGGCTTAGAAGATAACATGGCTAACATATCTACAGTGAAAGTAGGTAAAAATGGCCCTATAGGCTCTCTTACTTCCTATGCTCACATGGACCCGCTGGCCCTGAAAGACCTCATGGAATCCCGACCTCCAGGATCATCTGAATCTTTTGGAACTTATGTTTTTACCAAACCTTCTGGGATCCTCAGAACATCTGGATTTCCTAGATCCCTTAGTACTTAAAGAACACCAAGACCCCCAGGTCCTTTAGTAGATGTTCTCATAATTGATCCTAATGCAGTATGGGTTTAGATGATTAATGAATAGTTGTAGCACAAAAATTTGTTAATGAATGGTACCTCCCCAAATTACTTGGATCAAGATGGGGTATTTCAGAATTTTCCCTAGTATTGATGAAGCCTCAACTTTAAGTTTCCTATTTATTTCTTAAATTTTAAATTTATTGCGGGGAAGGCTGACCA